>OY757012.1:115323052-115363052 GCA_963580285.1 Lucinisca nassula | reverse complement strand
GAGTACTGGTAAACCGCTTAGATGCACTAAGCATGCCGCCAGACCGTCCAGTGCATAAAAGCCCTATCTGTCTCATTGGGCGGCAGGGATTGTGGGTACTCGTTAGATGTCATTGCATCTCAATGTCGGGTAAAAGTCCTACAGAATTGGAAGCAACGTCTCCAAAATGGCTTAAATAGTGTTGACGGGGACGTTTAACATCAAACAAAAAAAAAATATATATATTATCTCCATTACTTGGCAGATCAGCTAACAGTCAGCCAAATGTGGGATTAACCCATTTCAGACTGGAAACCCTAAATGAGTACCGTTGCAAACAGTGCAGGCCCAGATCAGACGCCGCAGAACGCGGCGTCTGATCAGGGCCTACACTGTTTGCAAAAAGTTAAGCCATTTTCCGTATAAAATTTTAAGAAAACACAACCTGACACCCGTGAATTTTGAAATTGACTCCTGCTATATATAAGGAGGAAGATTCCATTTGGTACAAAAAAGCGTTAAGTGATTGTTTTGGGTTTAACGACACGTCAACCCTTGTGGGTCACTTTGTGTCATCTCCCAGAGAAAGGGAGAAAAGAAAGAGAAGAGATAGTACAGTGGATAAAAGTGAGGGACAGAGGAGAAAGAGTAAAAATAATGGAAGTGTAGAAAAAGAAGAAATCACAACATTCCCCCATCTACACTTACCTACTGAAAGGACTACCAACATCAGATGGACCCCCCCCCCCCCCCCCCCCCCCCAGCGACGGAAGATACACGTCACCTTTGGCTCACCCTACCCCGTTCTCCATATCTGTGAGAAACTATTTGCTTAAAAAAAAAAAAAAAAAAAAAATACACACAAAAAAAAAAACGAAATAAATAAATATATTCTAGAAAGGAAATTATCCTTTTGAGGCAAGGAATGCACCACAGAACTGGAAAATACGGAGTGTATATGTTTTCTGGGCCAGACTAGCCAGTTTCTATTATAGTGACTGTAGCCTAGTGGATAAGAGCGCTGAACCTTAATCATTAGGTCTACGCTGTGGGATCGATCATTGCTTGCGCCACATATGAGACGCCAAATTCTGCAACGGTCAGGTGTTTTTTTCCTCCGGGTACTCCGGTTTTCGCCCACCTCTGAATAACGATCGGTTCGAAATAAGTAAAATAATCTTAAAAGTGCCGTAAAACAAATAAATAAATAAATAAATAAAAATAAAAAGGTGATTCAGTTGGACGGGAGCCACACTTGTTATCTATTTTGTTTCCACGAAATCGCCAGGAATAGTTAATGTGTAATTTGTCTTGTGTATCAATCGACCCAAAGTTACTAAGCAAAGTAGCTTTACCTTCTTGATGTCCACGTGACTATCACTGATTTGTACAAAATCCAGGTAATTTTTATTTATTATATCCGTGCTGTCCTGGTCGTTGTGACGTCAGAAAAAAAGAAAGCATGTTTGTAAAACTTAACTCGGCTCGTTTGTAAGGACATTTGCAAACTATGCAGACCTAGATCAGACGCCAGTGAAAGCGGCGTATGATCAGGGTATACACTGTTTACATTCATGTACAGGAATTTAAGGCTTTAACTTAGTCTCATTCCCTTTCAGGACCATTTTGACGCAACTGATCGTCCAGTGTTATCGGTGCTTTCATTTTATCATCCTTGCACACCAGACAAGGAAATCCATAGTTTTAGCTTGGGATAGAAATTCTGTTCTAACCCAGGTTCGAATATTCTCTCATGGTTGATAAATGCATAGGTTGAATACGACCTCATATGCGCCGTCGTTAAGGTTGATGTCACAGCTTGTTACGTGACGTCACTAAACATCATTGTAGTGTCATCACAATATGGCGGACGTCGGCAACCGAAGTGACTGCAGTATTAAAAAAAAACCTACGCTCAGAAATGAAAGGTATGCAAGAGAAGGAATCTTACACGGGTGAGCGGGTGGATGGAAAAATCAATTCCTCGGGATCACTGTCCGGCATCACTCGGCAAGCCTCGTGATGCCGGACAGTGACCCTCGGGACGGATTTTTCCATCCACCCTTCACACCCTTCCCACTCGCTAACGTAACTGTGAGCAAAGCGTGCAAAACTTTGTCTTCAGTCAAACCAGCTTGCGTCGAGTGCCCGATCATTAGCTCAAAAAAGTTAGCAGGATGACAGGACAGCAGGATGAAACATGTTAAGTTAGCAGGATGGCAGGACAGCAGGATGAAGCATAATAAGTGAACAGGATGGCAGGACAGCAGGATGAAATATTAAGTCAGCAGGATGGCAGGACAGCAGGATGAAACTAATAATTTAGGAGGATAGAAGAACAGCAGGATGAGAACTTGTTCTGAATTTCAAAATATAAACAACCATGTATTGGCACCTATAGCTATGTTAGAAACTAGTAATCAAATTTAGTCCCTTCCCGTCTTTAAAGCGTACGGCCGCGAAAACCCAATTTTTGTCCTGCCACAAATTCAGCCAGATGAAAAATTGTTTCAAATCACAAAACTTTTACCATCATGTTGTAGGCAACAAAAATCTATGTAAGAAGGTGGAAATGAAATTTGGCTCCTATCAGCGTTTAAAGCGTACGGCCTTGAAAACTCAATTTTCATCCTGCTGGAAATGCAACATCAATTTTCTTCCTGCTGAACCATCAAGCTAGCAGGATGGCGGCACAGCAGGATGAGAAATTCTTCTGAATTTCAAAATATTTACCACCATGTTGTAGGCACCTAAAAACTATGTAAGAAACTAGAAATCAAATTTAGCTCTTTCGCTTCTTTAAAGCGTACGGCCGCGAAAACCCAATTTTCGTCCTGCCAGAAATACACCCAGATGGAAAAATTGTTTCAAATCACAAAACTTTAACCATCATGTTGTAGGCAACAAAAATCTATGTAAGAAAGTGGAAATATTTGGCCCCTATCAGCGCTTAAAGCGTACGGCCGTGAAAACTCAATATTCATCCTGCTGGAAATGCAACATAATGAAAAGTTGATCGGACCTTCAAAAAATTCACCACTATTGGGTAGGCAATAAAAACCTATGTGAAAATGTAGCAGTCGAATACGGCCCATTTCGTCCTTTCAAATGTAGTACTCAAAAGAACCGTTTTTCATCCTGCTGAACCTGTCAAGTTAGCAGGATGGCAGCACAGCAGGATGAGAAATTCTTCAGAATTTCAAAATATTTACCAACATGTTGTAGGCACCTAAATACTATGTAAGAAACTAGAAATCAAATTTAGCCCTTTCCCGTCTTTAAAGCATACGGTCGCGAAAACCCAATTTTCGTCCTGCCACAAATTCGCCCAGATGAAAAATTGTTTCAAATCACAAAACATTTACCATCATGTCGTAGGCAACAAAAATCTATGTAAGAAAGTGGAAATTAAATTTGGCTTCTATCAGCGTTTTAAGCGTACGGCCGTGAAAACTCAATTTTCATCCTGCTGGAAATGCAACACCAATATTCATCCTGCTGAACCTGTCAAGTTAGCAGGATGGCAGCACAGCAGGATGAGAAATTCTCCTGAATTTCAAAATATTTACCACCATGTTGTAGGCACCTAAAAACTATATAAGAAACTAAAAATCAAATTTAGCCCTTTCCCATCTTTAAAGCGTACGGCCGCGAAAACCCAATTTTCGTCCTGCCACAAATACACCCATATGAAAAATTGTTTCAAATCACATAACTTTTACCATCATAATGTAGGCAACAAAAATCTATGTAAGAAAGTGGAAATTAAATTTTGCTCCTATCAGCGTTGAAAGCGTACGGCCTTGAAAACTCAATTTCATCCTGCTGGAAATGCAACAAACAATTTTCATCCTGCTGAACCTGTCAAGTTAGCAGGATGGCAGCACAGCAGGATGAGAAATTCTTCTCAATTTCAAAATATTTACCACCATGTTGTAGGCATCTAAAAACAATGTAAGAAACTAGAAATCAAATTTAGCCCTTTCCAGTCTTTAAAGCGTACGGCCGCGAAAACCCATTTTTCGTCCTGCCACAAATTCACCCAGATGAAAAATTGTTTCAAATCACAAAACATTTACCATCATGTTGTAGGCAACAAAAATCTATGTAAGAAAGTGGAAATTAAATTTAGCTCCTATCAGCGTTTAAAGCGTACGGCCGTGAAAACACAATTTTCATCCTGCTGGAAATCCAACACCAATTTCATCCTGCTGAACCTGTCAAGTTAGCAAGATGGTAGCACAGCAGGATGAGCAATTATTCTGAATTTCAACGTCCGTCCTTGCGCCCGTGCTTGCGTCCGTTCGTCCGTAAACAATTCCTTCAAACGACATCTCCTCCTAAGCTACTGATCGGATTTTGACCAAACTTCACAGGAATGATCCTTAGGTGGTCCCATTTCATTACGCAAACATGCCTATACAAATATATTGCCACCTTTATCGCCGAAAAAAATGAAACTTTTATGATGAAAAATTGTGATATTTTTCTTATTTCTGCTCAAAATATAGAGTGTGGGCACTCGTTTGAACCGCCTCATCGAGGCGGTACCAACGAGTACCGAGGCGGTTCTAACGAGTACCTACATTCTATATTTTAGAGCAGAAATAAGAAAAATAAGGTAGACCCCCGGAAACCCCAGTTTTACTATATAAACGTGGGGTTCAAGGGGGTCAAAATAACATAGGCGTGTTTTCATGATGTCAAAGTTGTTCAAATGGTTCAGGTCCGTTGCACATCTAGGCCACAGGAGCAAAAAATATTTTTTTTTCACCGAACACTTAAAAAATCTTCTTCTCTGAAACCACAAGGCCCAGGTCTTTGATATTTGGTTTGAAGCTTCATCTAGTGGACCCCTTCTAAGATTGTTCATATTTTAGTGCTGGATCTCAAATCCGATGCATTTCCGATGCACCACATCGCAAATCGGCCCTTGCCTCGAGATAATAAGGAGCTAGCGGGCCGATATGCCTAGTAACGCGACATGGAAAAGGCCATAACCATTTTTTCATTAAAGTGTGTTTCATGCCACGTTACTAGGCATATCGGTCCGTGAAGCTCCATGTTGACACAAGCGCATTTAGGCCCGTAAACTGATATGACGCTGGGGGTGAGGGGTGGGGGGGGGGGGGGCGAAATGTTTAGTGACGGCAAATCTTACAGAGCATTACGTATTTATTAGCTCACGAAGTGAGCTTCGGAATCACTTTTTGTCCGTCGTCCGTCCGTCCGTCCGTCCGCCCGTCCGTGCGTCCGTCCGTCCGTAAACAATTTCTTCAAACGACATCTCCTCCTAAACCACTGATTGGACTTTGCTCAAACTTCACAGGAATGATCCTTAGGTGGTCCCCTTTCAAAGTTGTTCAAATGGTTCCGGCCCATCTAGGTAACAGGAGCCAAAAATAGATTTTTTTCACCGAAAACTTAAAAAAATCTTCTTCTCTGAAACCACAAGGCCCAGGTCTTTGATATTTGGTATGAAGCTTCATCTAGTGGACCCCTACCAAGATTGTTCAAATTATAGTTCTGGGGCCAAAAATGCCCCCGCCCCGGGTCCCTTTTGTTTTACATAGGATTATATAGGGAGCAATTTTAAAAAGCTTCTTCTCTGAAACCGCAAGGCCCAGGTCTTTAATATTTGGTATGAAGCTTCATCTATTGGACCCCTAACAAGATTGATAAAATTATAATGCTGGGGCCAGAAATGCCCCCGCCCGGAACCCTTTGATTTTACATGGGCTTAAATAGGGAAAATATTTAAAAATCTTCTTCTCTGAAACCGCAAGAATCAGGTCTTTGATATTTGGTATGAAGCTTCATCTAGTGGACCCCTACCAAGATTGTTCAAATTATAGTGCTGGGGCCAAAAATGCCTCATTCCCGGGGCGCTTTGGTTTTACATGGGCTTATATAGTGAAACTCTTTAAAAAATCTTCTTCTCTGAAACCGCAAGGCCCAGGTATTTGGTATTTGGTATGAAGCTTCATCTTGTGGACCTCTACCAAGATTGTTCAAATTATAGCCCTCGGGCCACAAATGTCCGGGCCCCGGATCCCTTTGGTTTTACATAAACTTATATAGAGAAAATCTTGAAAAATCTTCTTCTCTGAAACCACAAGGCCTAGGTCTTTGATATTTGGTATGAAGCTACGTCTAGTGGGCCTCTACCAAAATTATTCAAATTATAGAGACCAAAACGCACCCGCCTCGGGCCCTTTGGTTTTACATAGACTTATATAGTGAAAATCTTTAAAAAAAATCTTCTTCTGTGAAACCACAAGGCCTAGGTCTTTGATATTTGGTGTGAAATTACATCTAGTGGACCTCTATCACGATTGTTCAAGTTATAGCCATGGTGCAAAAATGCCCCCGCCCCGAGACCCTTTGCTTTCACATAGACTTATATAGGGAAATATTTAAAAATCTTCTTCTCTGAAACTGCAAGGCCCATGTCTTTGATATTTGGTATTGTGCTTTATCTAGTGGACCTCTACCAAGATTGTTCAAATTATAGCCCTCGGGCCACAAATGGCCCAGCCCCGCGGCCCTTTGATTATACATAGAGTTATATAGAGATAATCTTTGAAAATCTTCTTCTCTGAAACAGCAAGGCCCAGGTCTTTGATATTTGGTGTTAAGCTTTATCTAGTGGACCTCTATCAAGATTGTTTAAATGATGGCCCTGAAGAAAACATTGCCATTTGGTTTTACATAGCCTTATGTAGGGAATATCTTTAAAAACAATCTTCTTTTCTGAAATCGCAAGGCCCAGGTCTTTGATATTTGGTGTGTAGCTTCATCTAGTGGACCTTTGCCAAGACTGTTCAAACAATAGCCTTTGTTAATATTTGGTATGAAGCTTCACCTTTTTAGACCTCCCTCAACATTATGCACATTATAGCCCTGGGTCTATAATGGTCCACCCCGGGGCCTACTTGTTACGCTGTGGATCAGGTAAGCGATCCAGGGCTTTTTTTTCTTTTAAATCGTTTAATATATTGAAAAAAATTATCTCAAAATAATAATAATAATAATAATTGAAAATTTTCAGGTCCAAGTTTCTGATATTTTTCATATTTCACCTTAAGACATAAATTGTGGATTCTCATTAGAACCGCCTCGTTGAAGTGGTTTGGTTGTTTAGAAGTTTAACATTCCCGTCGACACCATTTAGGTTATTTTAGACACTTTGCTTCCAATTCTGTAGGACTTTTACCAGACATTGAGATAAAATGACATCTCAAGCCCTGTCGCTCAATAAAACCAATTGGGTTTATATGCATGGACGGTCCGACTCGCTCCATCTTGCCTTGGCAGGCTTACAAGTGGTTCTAACTAGTACTCAAAATCTGTGTTTCTGACCAGGAATTAGGAAAATAATATTTACCAATGTAAACCTTTTTTTCCCAAAATAAAATTGGGCTAATGGGTTCAAAACTTTCTTTACATAGGCACTTTTTTGTGGGGAGGGGGGGGGTGCAACAGATAACTGATGATTAAATATAGGCATATATCTTTTCTTAATATACTATTTCATGAAGCGGCCTCCGCTCATCGGGGCTTGAAGAAATAGATGGTTTGCGTGATGCTTCTACGCAGAGCTGAAACATACCGCATACGCGTAGGTCTACTGGTAAACCTGCCCAGGCAAAGCGGTGGCAATCGGATAATCCAATGCATATAAACCCTATTGGTTTTATTGGGCGACAGGGCTTGAGATGTTATTTCATCTCAATGTCGGGTAAAAGTCCGTCAAAATGGGAAGCAACGTCTCCAAAATAACCATTACAGTGTCGACTCAGTCTGGACTTGGAAGTTAAACCTCAAATAAAACAAACAAAACAAATTAATAATCACGACAGACCTTTTGATTATAGATATAATAAAACCCTAATTAATTATAAAGTGTTATGGCGCGATAAGCAACGGCGTCGACTCAAACTGTAGCGATCCGGGTTCGACTCTGGATTGTTTCATTTTTTTTTCTCTCTACTTATTGCTTTTTATTTCTTATGCATCTGTATGTTTACATACGCTGATACACATCATTTTTCTTTCTTTTTGCCAACTTTTTCACAAGTACAAACGGTTTTAGTGACTGAGTTTGCTTTACATCAAATGTGATTTTATTTAATGTTTTACGTCCTCATTCACACTGGTCAATACATACGCACAGGCTGCGTAGCGGTCGCATAGGCTTCGAATTTTGGACGCAAAGGCTTCGATGAAAAATGGCGGATGACAGTTCGTTAATGCAGGTAAGAAACGGTTTTTACGTCAATCTAAATGTTGTATAGCGTTGCCAAATACTGACATCTGCCTTACGGACCACTTTATTAACGTGCGGCTTCGTCTGTTGCAAGAAAAAGTTTGAAAAACGGAATATAGAAAAATAGACCCCAAAAGAAATTTGGCATTCAACACAGATTCACCTGTAGTTTCACTTTGGCCCGGTCGCCCTATGTAACTACACGCTTTTGGCTGGTGTTCTGGCCGATAAATTGTGAATAATGAAAATGAAATCGAAAAGCTAACATGTAACTTTCGTCACATCTTTTGCGAAAAAGAAAAATCATGATATTTCGATACAACGAACGTAGCTTCGTTACCTATTACAACGCAGAGGCTGCGAACTAAATTTGAAAGCCCTGAATTATGCAGTATAATAACGAATGATATTAAATTAATATCGAGAAATGAGCCAACCAGCGTTAGTTGATGATGCTAAAGACATTCTGCATCATTTATACCAAACACATTTTCATTCTCAGCTATGCACATACATTATTATGATTCGAATGCCAAAATCTGTCAAGTTACAATTATTTACACTACCGTTCATAAACTTGGTAAGTCTTCGCCAAATCTGTTAAGTATTAAGCCAAATAATATTTGCACTGTATGAATTTCTGTCGTGTTTTTATTACAACGCACGTGGCCTAGGAATTGACGACGTGCAGGTTACAGAGATGGGCAGACGCATTCCGAAAACACGCCTATTAAAATACCACTAAAAAGATAAAAACATTCAGATATTCAGATAAAACATCCTGATAGTTTTGATATTTCTGCTCGCCCGGGCCAGGCGGTTCTAACGCGTATCCACAATCTGTGTTTCTGAGAATAAATAAGGAAATATAATAAATGCAAAAAAATCTGTCAATGTACACTACCGTTCATAAACTTGGTAAGTCTGTCTTCGTCAAATCTGTTAAAGGAGAAAGGAAAGAGATAATATGTTACAATAAATAGGTAAACATCAATAAACCCTTTCTTCTATTGAATACTGCAGGTTTCTAAGTGGTCTGATAAGGATTTTATCACTGTGTAATCTCCAGCCATTTACTCTGCTAAAGAACTGACCTTGAAAATTCCAATTAACCATAGATATGCCCTGACGTCATCAATGAGGAATCTAGAAGCTTGATGTGTACTCAATAGGCAGATGTAGCAATGTTGAGATTTAAAACAGAAGCTTAAAATGGAGCAAAATAAGCAAGAACTGGCCACTCTTTGAGGGGACTTCACTTTAGATATTCAGCCTTATATGTTTGAGTCCAGGGAAACTTGTGATCAGGAATTTAGTGAGGGAAGCAGCAGCTCTGAAGATAGCTATCTTACATGTCAATCACAACAATTGTCATCTGCATAGTCATCTGCTGCTTTCTTTAAATGTTACCTGAACCAATCTAAGTCTATAGTCTGATCTTGGTCCACACTGTTTGCCTATAAGCAAAAATAAAGAAAGAAAAAAAAACCTTTAAGAAGATGCAGCAGACAGTATAAACAGGGGCCATTTTACAATTCAGGTTTTTCTTACGGTTGATTCGTCCGGTTTTCCACCCATGCGCACTCATGAGCACTCTTAAAATGGAGATAGCAGTCTTCATTTTTGATTGGGTGTTTATGGATTTGCCTAACTGATATAGGAAAATGAAACCGCAACCAAAGTAGCCAAAGCTAGCCCTTGGCTCCAGATGAATTCGGCCTAGGTTGGTATCCCTAACGAACGGTTGTATGTCAGTTCATTATTGGTAGAGAATCCTCTCATGTCACAGTGCATGACTCAGTGGAACCTTTTTGTTTGTGTTGATGTTAACGTCCCCGACAACATCATTCAGGTCATTTTTTAGACGTTTCCGAATTTATGGGACTTTTACCCGACACTGAGACGAAATGACTTCTCAAACCCTACCGCATATAAAGCATACTTGCAATTGCTAAATATGAATGACCCGTTTACTTTTTGAAAAGACAAATACTAGTTTTTGGGTCGATTATTTATCAATCGTCACAAAGTAAAAAAGTGCAAGTAGCTCTACAGTGCTTAAGTCCACGTGATTATCACTGATTGGTCGGAAATCCAGGGAACTTGTATATAGAAAACAGCAGCGTTTATTTTTCTTCGAAGAGAGGTCAGCGTGTTGCGTAATACGGAAATCCATAGATCATGGATTGGGTTTTTCAAACAGTGTATGTCCAGACGCGGCATCTAATCAGGGTCTTCACTGTTTGCTCACATTACATGAATTGAAGGGCCAAAAGCAGCGTCTTATCAGGGTCTTCACTTTTTGCTTTAAATTGTAGTTTAAGGGTTAAAGGAAGCAGTTTAAATCCATAAGTAAGCATCCAGCCGACAGACTTTCTTAAAAAAGTAAATCTTTGGACCGGAGCCGTCATAGAGTTATGAAAGGGCCGTAAAGCAAAAACATTTTTTATCTATCTTATCTTATTATATCGAAGAATGATTTCACGAAATGGGTTACTGAAATCATTGCAAGCAAGTATTTTTCTGAATTTATATTCTAAGTCACTATGAAATTCAGATTCTGATAGGCTATGTTAAGACAGTCTGGTTAGCAAAAAATATGATGTAAGGACAGAGATTGAAAATAGATCTGAGATAAAGAAAAGTCTTTTTTTCTTCTTTGATCCTACAAAGGTTAGAATTAGCTTATATGTTTACTGTTTAATGAGCAGATGCTTCTATTTCATCGGAAACGAAGACTGGGATCAGACAGTGCAGGCGCGATTAATGAACCTTTGCTGAAGTTTTGTAGGAGCTGCATGTATTCGATTGAAACATTTAAATAGAAGTCGGAGAATCACGAAAACATGCCTATATAATTCTGACTTACTTAAATCCAACTTTTATATAGTAAAACTGAGCTTTAAAGGGATATACATTGTTTTCCTTATTTCTCTCAGAAATACAGATTGTGGATACGCGAAAAAACCGCCCGGACCAGGCGGTTGTAACAAGTTCCCATACACTATGTCTTGAGCAGAAATATTAAAACTATCATAATGTTTTATCTGAAAGTATTTTTTTTTTCTTTTTTTAGTGGTATTTTAATAGGCGTGTTTTCGTAATGCGTCTTCCCATCTCTGTAACCTGCGCGTCGTAATATCCCAAGCCACGTGCTTTGTAAAAAACACGACAAAAATTCATACAGTGCAAATATTATTTGGCTTAATACTTAACAGATTAGACGAGGACTTGCCGAATTTATGAATGGTGGTGTTAATAATTGTAAATTGACAGATTTTGGGCATTCGCCTCAAAATGTTAAATATGTATTTGCATAGCTGAGACTGAAAATGTTTTCGGTATAAATGATACAGAATGTCTTTAGCATCATCAACTAACGCTGGTTGACTGATTCCGCGACATTAATTTAATAGCATTCGCTATTATTCTACATAATACAGGGCTTTCAAATTTAGTTCGCAGCCTCTGCGTTGTAATAGGTAACGAAGCTACGCGCGTTGTATCGAAATATCAAGATTTTTATTTTTCGCAAAAGATATGACGAAAGTTGCATATTAGCTTTTCGATTTCATTATCGTTATTCACAATTTATCGGCCAGAACACCAGCCAAAAACGTGTAGTTACATAAGGCGACCGGATCAAAGTGAAAATACAGGTGAATCTGTGTTGACTGCCAAATTTCTTTTGGGGTCTATTTTTCTTTATTCCGTTTTTCAAACTTTTTCTTGCAACAGACGAAGCCGCATATTAATAAAGTGGTCCGTAAGGCAGATGTCAGTATCGGGAAATGCAATACAACAGTTAGTTTAACGTAAAAACAGTTTCTTACCTGCATTGACGAACTGTCATCCGCCATTTTTCATCGAAGCCTATGCGTCCAAAATACGAAGCCTATGCGACCGCTACGCAGCCTGTGCGTATGTATTGACCATTGTGTCATTGGGGCTTAAAGAAATAGATGGGCTGCATGATGCCTCCACGCAGAGCTGGAACTTACCGCACAAGAGTACTAGTAAACTACTTAGAGGATCTAAGCCTGCCCAGGCAAAGCTGTGCGAGTCGGACTGTCCATGCTCATAAAACCCTATTGGTTTCATTGGGCGACAGGGCTTGAGATGTCATTTCATCTCAATGTCGGGTATAGACGATCTTTCACGAGTGGCCATTTCATATGATATGACAACGAGTGAAAGATTCTTTCTTACATGCTTTTCAATGAATGATAGAGATTTATCAGTGAAATATAAATCGATATTTTCACTGTTTCAAACAGTGAAAATACGATTTTTTATTTTTCACTGTTTGGGACTACTTTTTTCTTCAAATCTAACTCTTATTTCAATTTTATCTTTTTCAAATAACTGAACAATACTGAAATGTGTTCTAATTGACGCATAGCCCGTTCATGTGTGACGGGGACGTTACTGACGTCATTTATGACGCTGACGTCACGTCTTTTGTCGCGCGACGTTAGACTTGCCAGCAACTTCTTTGGAAAACTACTCTCTCAATTATTTCATTAATCATTCATAATAATACCATCCCAGGCCATTTCTCAGGTGCAAACTTTCAGTTTACACCCAATAGTATACCCACTAAACACGATGGACACCACTAAATTGACGCGAAACGAACAGGAACAAAGATAATTTTCTCCGAATGTGACCGACACCATTAAAGACGCTAAACATTGCCTTTTGAAGCATGTAAGAAACAGAAAATTTGATTTTTTCAGTGCAAGATCAAATTTTATTTCACTCATGAACACCAAAACTGCTATTTTCACTCGTGGCTACGCCACTCGTGAAAATAACAGTTTTGGTGTTCATTCGATGAAATAAAATTCGATCTTACACTGAAAAAATCAAATATCCTGTATGTTTATCATATGACCACTTTAAATTAGATTATCGCCTTTTTATCTGACAATTTTTAAAAAAAAAATGCATGGTTGATATGGACGTCGTCGTCATGACGTTACTTAATTCCGCCAAAGTGTTATTACACGTGCGGTCATACGATTTTTATAACACGACGTTATCCACTGCTTATCAACGACGTCATATGATTAAGAAAACGTTTAATAATGTTGCATTAACAGCAGGATGAAAATTGTGTTTTCACAGTCGTACGCTCTAAACGCTGATAGGAGCCAAATTTAATTACCACTTTCTTACATAGATTTTTGTTGCCTACAACATGGTTGTAAATATTTTGAAATTCAGAAGAATTTCTCATCCTGCTGTGCTGCCATCCCGCTAACTCGACAGGTTCGGCAGGATGAAAATTGGTACTTTTGAGTACTGCCTTTGAAAGGACGAACTGGGCCGCATTCGACTGCTACATTTTCAAAAAGATTTTTGTTGCCTACCCGATAGTGGTGAAAGTTTTAAAAGTCCGACCAACTTTTCATTATGTTGCATTTCCAGCAGGATGAAAATTTAGTTTTCACAGCCGTAAGCTTTAAACGCTAACGGGGGCCAAATTTAATTTCCACTTTCTTACATAGATTTTTGCTACCTACAACATGATGGTAAAAGTTTTGTGTTTGAAATAATTTTTCATCTAGGAGGACGAACATTGGGTTTACGCGGCCGTGCGCGTTTAAAGACTGGAAAGGGCTAAATTTGATTTCTAGTTTCTTACATAGATTTTGGTGCCTAGAACATGGAGGTAAAAATTTTGAAATTCAGAAGAATTTCTAATCCTGCTGTGCTGCCATCCTGCTAACTTGACAGGTTCAACAGGATAAAAATTGCTATTGCATTTCCAGCAGAATGAAAATTGAGTTTTCACGGCCGTACGCTTTAAACGCTGGTAGGAGCCAAATTAAATTTCCACTTTCTTACATAGATTTTTGTTGCCAACAACATGATGGTAAAAGTTTTGTGATTTGAAACAGTTTTTCATCTGGGTGTATTTGTGGTAGGACGAAAATTGGGTTTCCGCGGCCGTACACTTTAAAGACGGGAAAGGGCTTAATTTGATTTCTACTTTGTTACATAGTTTTTAGGTGCCTACAACATGGTGGTAAATATTTTGAAATTCAGAAGAATTTCTCTTCCTGCTGTGCTGCCATCCTGCTAACTTGACAGGTTCAGCAGGATGAAAATTGGTGCTGCATTTCCAGCAGGATGAAATTTGAGTTTTCACAGCCGTACGCTTTAAACGCTGATAGAAGCCAAATTTAATTTCCACTTTCTTACATAGATTTTTGTTGCCTACAACATGATGGTAAATGTTTTGTGATTTGAAACAATTTTTCATCTGGGTGAATTTGTGGCAGGACGAAAAATTGGTTTTCGCGGCCGTACGCTTTAAAGACGGGAAAGGGCTAAATTTGATTTCTAGTTTCTTACATAGATTTTAGGTGCCTACACCATGATGGTAAATATTTTGAAATTCAGAAGAATTTCTCATTCTGCTGTGCTGCCATCCTGCTAACTTGACAGGTTCAGCAGGATGAAAATTGTAGTTGCATTTCCAGCAGGATGAAAATTGAGTTTTCAAGGCCGTACGCTTTAAACGCTAATAGGAGCCAAATTTAATTTCCACTTTATTACATAGATTTGTGTTGCCTACAATATGATGGTAAAAGTTATGCGATTTGAAACAGTTTTTCATCTGGCTGAATTTGTGGCAGGACGAAAAATGGGTTTTCGCGGCCGTACGCTTTAAAGACGGGAAAGGGCTAAATTTGATTTCTAGTTTCTAACATATATTTTAGGTGCCTATACCATGATGGTAAATATTTTGAAATTCAGAAGAAGTTCTCATCCTGCTGTGCTGCCATCCTGCTAACTTGACAGGTTCAGCAGGATGAAAATTGGTGTTGCATTTCCAGCAGGATGAAATTTGAGTTTTCAAGGCCGTACGCTTTAAACGCTGGTAGGAGCCAAATTAAATTTCCACTTTCTTACATAGATTTTTGTTGCCTACAACATGATGGTAAAAGTTTTGTGATTTGAAACAGTTTTTCATCTGGGTGTATTTGTGGTAGGACGAAAATTGGGTTTCCGCGGCCGTACACTTTAAAGACGGGAAAGGGCTTAATTTGATTTCTACTTTGTTACATAGTTTTTAGGTGCCTACAACATGGTGGTAAATATTTTGAAATTCAGAAGAATTTCTCATCCTGCTGTTCTGCATCCTGCTAACTTGACAGGTTCAGCAGGATGAAAATTGATGTTGCATTTCCAGCAGGATGAAAATTGAGTTTTCACAGCCGTACGCTTTAAACGCTGATAGAAGCCAAATTTAATTTCCACTTTCTTACATAGATTTTTGTTGCCTACAACATGATGGTAAATGTTTTGTGATTTGAAACAATTTTTCATCTGGGTGAATTTGTGGCAGGACGAAACATGGGTTTTCGCGGCCGTACGCTTTAAAGACGGGAAAGGGCTAAATTTGATTTCTAGTTTCTTACATAGATTTTAGGTGCCTACACCATGATGGTAAATATTTTGAAATTCAGAAGAATTTCTCATCCTGCTGTGCTGCCATCCTGCTAACTTAACAGTTTCAACAGGATGAAAATTGTAGTTGCATTTCCAGCAGGATGAAAATTGAGTTTTCAAGGCCGTACGCTTTAAACGCTGATAGAAGCCAAATTTAATTTCCACTTTATTACATAGATTTTTGTTGCCTACAATATGATGGTAAAAGTTATGTGATTTGAAACAATTTTTCATCTGGCTGAATTTGTGGCAGGACGAAAAATGGGTTTTCGCGGCCGTACGCTTTAAAGACGGGAAAGGGCTAAATTTGATTTCTAGTTTCTTTCATATATTTTAGGTGCCTACACCATGATGGTAAATATTTTGAAATTCAGAAGAAGTTCTCATCCTGCTGTGCTGCCATCCTGCTAACTTGACAGGTTCAGCAGGATGAAAATTGGTGTTGCATTTCCAGCAGGATGAAAATTTGAGTTTTCAAGGCCGTACGCTTTAAACGCTGGTAGGAGCCAAATTAAATTTCCACTTTCTTACATAGATTTTTGTTGCCTACAACATGATGGTAAAAGTTATGTGATTTGAAACAATTTTTCATCTGGGTGTATTTGTGGCAGGACGAAAATTGGGTTTTCGCGGCCGTACGCTTTAAAGACGGGAAAGGGCTAATTTTGATTTCTAGTTTCTAACATAGATTTTAGGTGCCCACAACATGGTAGTAAATATTTTGAAATTCAGAAGAATTTCTCAGCCTGTTGTGCTGCCATCCTACTAACTTGACAGGTTCAGCAGGATGAAAATTGGTGTTGCATTTCCAGCAGGATGAAATTTGAGTTTTCAAGGCCGTACGCTTTAAACGCTGGTAGGAGCCAAATTAAATTTCCACTTTCTTACATAGATTTTTGTTGCCTACAACATGATGGTAAAAGTTTTGTGATTTGAAACAGTTTTTCATCTGGGTGTATTTGTGGTAGGACGAAAATTGGGTTTCCGCGGCCGTACACTTTAAAGACGGGAAAGGGCTAATTTTGATTTCTAGTTTCTAACATAGATTTTAGGTGCCCACAACATGGTAGTAATTATTTTGAAATTCAGAAGAATTTCTCAGCCTGTTGTGCTGCCATCCTACTAACTTGACAGGTTCAGCAGGGTGAAAATTGGTGTTGCATTTCCAGCAGGATGAAATTTGAGTTTTCAAGGCCGTACGCTTTAAACGCTGGTAGGAGCCAAATTAAATTTCCACTTTCTTACATAGATTTTTGTTGCCTACAACATGATGGTAAAAGTTATGTGATTTGAAACAATTTTTCATCTGGGTGTATTTGTGGCAGGACGAAAATTGGGTTTTCGCGGCCGTACGCTTTAAAGACGGGAAAGGGCTAATTTTGATTTCTAGTTTCTAACATAGATTTTAGGTGCCCACAACATGGTAGTAAATATTTTGAAATTCAGAAGAATTTCTCAGCCTGTTGTGCTGCCATCCTACTAACTTGACAGGTTCAGCAGGATGAAAATTGGTGCTGCATTTCCAGCAGGATGAAAATTGAGTTTTCACGGCCGTACGCTTTAAACGCTGATAGGAGCCAAATTTAATTTCTACTTTCTTACATAGATTTTTGTTGCCTACAACATGATGGTAAATGTTTTGTGATTTGAAACAATTTTTCATCTGGGTGAATTTGTGACAGGACGAAAAATGGGTTTTCGCGGCCGTACGCTTTAAAGACTGGAAGGGGCTAAATTTGATTTCTAGTTTCTAACATAGCTATAGGTGCCAATAACATGGTTGTATATATTTTGAAATTCAGAACAAGTTCTCATCCTGCTGTTATTCCATCCTCCTAAATTATTAGTTTCATCCTGCTATCCTGCCATCCTGCTGACTTTATATTTCATCCTGCTGTCCTGCCATCCTGTTCACTTATTATGTTTCATCCTCCTGTCCTGCCATCCTGCTAACTTAATGTTTCATCCTGCTGTCCTGCCATCCTGCTAACTTAACATGTTTCATCCTGCTGTCCTGCCATCCTGCTAACTTTATCGAGCCCCGATCATTCGACTGTACGCGTTACTAGACGTTTGGTCACTGCGACTTTCCATAGACTCTGGTCGCAATCATGACTGATCTAAGACTTAGATTGGAATAGCGTACAGATCCCACAAATTCGGACATCTTGATGACTTGCTGTAATTCTCCTAAACTTTTAACTAATTTGTTTCATGATCGAGCAGGGAGTCTAAAAGGTGCAGACGGAATGGGAAACAGTGTAGACCCTGTTCAGGCTACTCCTTCAGGAGCAGTCTGATCTGGGTCTGCACTGTTCGATTAGGTTTATCTGTCGCAATACGTAGGATTATTACGGTAGTTTTCATAATGAAATAACTTCATGCTAAGATGAGTTTGAGATATCATGTTTCATTTTATGACTATAAAAATGTTTTTTTATTATCTGTTGTTTATTTTTCATTATTTATTCTTTATTATTATTATTTTCTTTTTATCTTGTTGCTGTTGTTATTGTGTAGTTTTTAGGGTTTTTGTTTTGTCTGAAAAAGTGTGAGCTTTTGTGAAAACGCTGTGTCCGTCGTGCGTGCGGCGTCCGTCGTCAACATTTACATTTTTCACCACATAGAGGCCACAGTTTTGTTTCAATCTTCATGAAACTTTGCCATTATGTTTGTCATGGTGTTTGTCATGGTGATATCTCGGTCAAGTTTGAATATGGGTTAAAAACAAAAAGTGATTAGGCATACCGTTCACAAGTCCGTGTATGAGCACCCGTCAGAACCCACTTTACATAGAGAAAAGTGGGGTTTAGGGGGTATTCATTATTTCTTTATTCTGCTCCAAGACATAGGTTGTGGGTACTCGTTAGAACCGCCTCGATGATGCGGTTCTAACGAGCACCCACAACCTTTATTTTGAGTAGAAATAAGAATAATATCACAAATTGTCATCATAAAATGGGCCCCGTCGAACGATTTTGGTACTTATCGCCTATGCGAGCAGCGAAGGTTCAGGCGAGCCTGCGCATCCGCGCAGTCTCGCCAGAACCTTCGCTGCTCGCTCATACAAGCAGTGAATCAAGAAGAACCTTCAGACAGAAAGCCATATCCCTGGCCCCTCCGAATGGCTGGGCATGCGCAGTTAAAATTTGCCATGACGGAATGCTCGAAGACACAAATTCGCTTGGCGGGGCTCAAATAAACATTTTCGATTATGAAAGAATATGAAAGAATGCAAAATGTCACACAGACGTGCTACCACAATATGTAACGTTACCTTGAGCTGATTGGAATGTTGAACTTCAAACCAAACCACAATATTCCTTTGTACCTTGTTCCAGCCTTGGTGTATGGACTAACTTTCTAACACTGCAAAGAATTCCGTTTAAGGGGAATGAGAACACCTGGCAGATGTTTTCGCCATTTTTCAAAGGGAGACAACTTTCGGGACTTCCTGTTCACTTTTCTATAAGCCCTGTCCCACTGAAAAAGGGGTCTGTTCTTAAAGGAAAGAATTTGCAATTCATCATTTAAGAGTTGACCCCCATTGACATAGGAGACAAAACTACTTTTGCAGGAGTTGCCTCCCCCGAAAGTGTATTCATTCCCCTTAGTTCTTGACCAGAGATTTCTGATATCAAAGTGAAGCGTCGGATGACTTTCTTCCGAACCAAGTTTTTAACATCTATTGTGCATGTGCATGTATATTACTTTGTATATTTGTGTTACTATACAAATAAGACACGTTAGGAGAAAATGGACTTTACCCGTATGTGCACAGAGTCCCAAAACATGGGACATTGACAAATAGTATAGACCCAGGTCAGACTTCGCAGACCATGACCGCTAAATAGGGCCCACACTGTTTAATGAAATTGTTTTTGTAAACCTTTCAATAAATAAAAAAGACCGACAACCCTTAAAGGAAGACTGTGTCGTATTTTGATTTATAACAGGCGACCAGTGGAGGGTCCGCTCAGCCTGCGCAGCAAAGCATTCTGATCAGACTTTGACTTCCGCTGTCTGCAACAATCCTAAGAGGAATGGGAACACCTGGCAAATGTTTTCCGCCATTTTTCAAAGGGAGACAACTTTGGGACTTCCTTTTCGCTTTTCTATAAGCCCTGTCCCGCTGAAAAAGAGGTCTACTCTTGAAGGAATTTGCTCCTATGGAGCAAATTCTTTTACTTTAAGAGTTGACTCCTAATTACATGGGAGACTGAAATACTTTTGCAGGAGTTGCCTCCCCTGAAGGTGTTCCCATTCCCCTTAAATGTACAAAGAAATGACACAGACTCAGCTAAGTCGCCACTCAGTACGTCCTTGCAATTCACACTACTGAAAACAGAGGAAAGTAGAGTTTGCATGGCTAAGTTTTATTTTGAGTCTTTATTTTATTTATTTATTTATTTATTTATTTATTTATTTATTTTGTTCAAAAACATAGATTGTGGGTTCTCGTTAGAACCGCCTCAATGAAGCGTTTCTAATAAATGGGGGCGATTCAAAACGGCGCCCACATACTATATTTCGCGCAGACATTTTGAAAATTTCAAACCTAGTCATCTGTAAAATGTTTGTTCCATAAATGTTGAAGATTCCCGAGTAAACATACGGGCTTGTTATCTTATTGCATCATGGAAACACGCCTATATAAGTTTGACCCCCTTAAACTCCATTTTATATGGTAAAACTGGGGTTTCCAGTGGTATACATTATTTTTATTACTTCTGCACAAACATATAAGTTGTGGGTTACTCGTTAGAACCGCCTCACTGAGGCGGTTCTAACGAGTACCCACAATCTATATTTTGAGCAGAACTAAGAAAAATACGAGTATCACACTTTTTCATCTTAAAATGTTCAAGTTTTCGGCGATAAAGGTTACAATGTATTTGTATAGGCGTATCATCGGATTGCATGCCTAAGGAGACCAGAGACACCTTATTTTGAGACACGACTCAATAGTAACGTTCAAAGTAGTATTTTCAGTTGTTTTAGGATGCTTTCTTCACTAATGAGCTTATCATTATCTGTTATTATATTTCAAACTCCTCTTCATATATACTTAACTATGACAAGCCAAGTGCTCACTTAATTTATAAACCACAGTTTGTTCTTGAAACCCAAGTTTCACGTTATCATACTAGGGTTTGAAAACTTCGGTTTCAATGAAAAACTGCGCAATGGTTCTTTAAACAACGGATTCAACTTTCAAACCGGGGTTTTAATCTATTTTCTAATACCTTCCCTTCCGACGGGCCTCCGTGGCCTAGTGGTTAAGAGCGCTGACTCTTAATCATTAGGTCTCTCACCGCGTTGGTTCGAGCCTGGCTCGGGTCACATGTGAGACGCCAAGTTCTGCAACGGAAGGTCAGGTGGTTTTTCTCTGGGTACTCCGGTTTTCGCCCACCTCTGATTAACGATCGGCTCGATATGAGTGAAATAATCTTGAAAGGGCCGTAAAACCAAAACCAAACAAACAAACAAAACCTTCACTTCCATCACGAAAGCACGACCCCTTGAACCCCACTTTTATATGGTTAAACTGGGGTTTACAGAAGTAAACCTTATTTTTCTTATTTCTGCTCTAAAATATAGAGTGTAGGTACTCCTTAGAACCTCCTCGACGAGGCGGTTCTAACGAGTACCCATCGTCTATATTTTTAGAGCAGAAATAAGAAAAATAGGTTTACCCCTGTAGACCCCCGTTTTACGATAAAAAAAACTAGTATATAGGGTGTCAGAAATATATAGGCGTGTTTTCATGATGTGAAACAAGCTTAAATATACCAAAAAGTGACACAGATTGAGCACACATCACGTCCTTGCAGTCCATACTACTGAAAAACAGAGAAAAGTAGGGTTTGCAAGGGTAACCTTTATTTTTCGTTCTCTTTTTGTTCAAAAACACAGATCGTTGGGCCTCGTTAGAACCACCTCAGCGAGGCGTTTCTAACAAATGGGGCGGTTCAAATGAGCAAACACATACTTTATTTGAAAATATCAAACCTAGTCATCTGTAAAATGTTTGTTCAATAAATGTTGAAGATTCCCGAGTAAACACACGGGCTCGTTATCGAATTGCATCACAGAAATACGCCTATATAAGTTTGACCCCCTTAAACTCTATTTTATATATAAAAAAACTGGGGTTTACAGGGGTATACATTATTTTTCTTAATTCTGTCAAAACATATAGGTTGTGGGTACTCGTTAGAACAGCCTCACTGAGGCGGTTCTAACGAGTGCCCACAATCTATATTATGAGCAGAAATAAAAAAATATCACACTTTTTCATCTTGAAATTTTCAAGATTTATGGCGATAAAGGCTGCAATGTATTTGTATAGGCGTGCCATCGGATTGCAAGTCTAAGAAGACAAAACGCACCTTGTTTAGAGACACGACTCAATAGTAACGTTCAAAGTAATAGATTCAATTGTTTTAGGATGCTTTCATCACTAATGAGCTTATCATTATCTGTTATTAAATTTCAAAATCTTAACTATGGAACGTCAAGCGCTCAATTATTTTTAAAACCACAGTTCCCAGTTTGGTATTGTCTTCCAAGCCGCCCCCGCCCATCGGGGCATAAAGAAATATATGGGCTGCACGATGCTTCCACGCAGAGCTGAATCCGACCCACACACGAATACTGGTAAACCGCTTAGAGGATCTAAGCCTGCCCAGGCAAAGCGGTGTGAGTGTCGCACCGTCCATGCTTATAAACCCTATTGGTTTCATTGGGCGACAGGGCTTGAGATGTCGGGTAAAAGTCCCACAAAATTGGAAGCAACGTCTCCAAAATGACCTTTACAGTGTTGACGGGGACGTTAAACCTCAAATCAAACAAACAAAATTGTCTTCCAACAAGTGTCAGTACAATCCGACTAATGGTATCGGAAGAGATGGAAAATGTGAAATGAAAACGATGGCCGGACGACGGACCACAGACCACGGCTGACCCGAGGCTGTGCTCCATGCCATGCTTTCCGCTTGAGACGTTTAAATTATGGTGGAGTTGTTTAATGCTGATGTTTCTTTCCCTTTTGATGTCTTGGATAGGGATATATGCAGTAAATTTATCAATTCGTGATCGTTGCCTTTTCACTTCTATTTTGTGTATTTCTGACGGCGATAAAAATGTCCGGAACCAGCCTTCACTTAGTTGCTGATCTGCCATATATCTCATTAAGGGGAATGGATACACCTTCAGGGGAGGCAACCCCTGCAAAAGTATTTTAGTATCCCATGTCAATAGGGGTCAACTCTTAAAGGAACGAATTTGCTCCTGAGGAGCAAATTCTTTCCTTTAACAGCAGACCCCCTTTTTCAGTGGGATAGGGCTAATAGAAAAGCGAATAGGAAGTCCCGAAAGTTGTCTCCCTTTGACAAATGGCGGACAAAACTGCCAGGTGTTCCCATTCCCCTTAATTGATAAATGTTCGTTAATATAGCCAACAAAAACAACCTTGTCAAGAGTTTGAAATTGAATTGGAAGCTGCCTGCTTCAGAAACTATAATGATGATGATGTTGTTGATGATGATGATGATGATGATGATGGTGGATGGTGGTGATGATGATGATGATGATGATGATGCATAAGATAAACTGTACACCATGCGGTATGTGAAAATCTATTAAGTGAACTAAGCATCACTAGGTGCTCATGTGACAGTTACAAAATAAGTCGTCGTCACCCCCCCCCCCCCCCCCCCCACACACACACACACACTCCCTCCACAAAATGGGAAGAAAAAGAAAAGAAAAATGTATAAGCAGTTGATGCATGCAAAGACAAACTATTACAATAATAAATCACAACAGAAACACCAACTTGAAACGGTCAGTAATTTTACTTGGGGCCTTTAATCGAGTTTACATGGCCAGAATCCTAGCCCCTTCTTGTGTCGTGGTTGAGACATTAAATGGGTCCCGTCAAGCGATTTTGGTACTTATCGCCTATGCGAGCAGCGAAGGTTCGAACCTTCGCTGCTCGCTCATACAAGCAGTGAATCAAGAGGAACCTTCAGACAGAAAGCCATATCCCTGGCCTCTCTGAATGGCTGGGCATGCGCAGTTAAAATTTGTCATGACGGAATGCTCGAAGACACAAATTCGCTTGGCGGGGCTCATTTATGATTTGTTCACCCCGCATGAAGGATTTCTGACTCAGTAGCGCAACATCATGAGAACAAAAATCAAACGAATACAGAGATGAGTCAACGATGAGGACTCGAAAGCTTGAAATAACTAAAATGCTTGAGCAAACGAAAACCAACAGTTAGACTCCGGTGGGCCCGATTAGAGACAGAGCATCAGGTACCAACCGACATTGGGCCCCGCCCATCGGGGCCAGGAGAAAGAGATTGGTCTGCATGGTGCTTCCATGCAGAGCTGCAACTGACCGTACATGAGTACTGGTAAACCGTTTAGAAGGTCTAAGCCTGCTCAGAGTCGGACCGCCCGTGGCTATAAGCCCTTTTGGTATCATTGAGCTTGATATGACATTTCATCTAAGTGTCGGGTGAAAGTCCCACAAAATTGAAAGTAACGTCTCCAATATATGACCTAAATAGTGTTGACAGGGACGTTAAACCTCAAATCAATCAAAACCAACCGACATTATAAGTAAGTATTTAGGTCGGAGCCGTTTGAGTGTGGACTTTCGGTTAAAGAGGGAATTAAAGTTAAAGACCGGTATAACTACCATGTAAGCAGTTTGTCGTATAATGTTATACCCAATAATTTTATATTGAAGAATGATATTACGAAACCGGGTACTTAGATCGTTGCAAACATAGATTATTTTCTAATTTTACGAGTTCTGACAGGCCTTGTTGCAAAAGAGATTTAAGTCTACAGTGGTCACAGGGTTCTACCTTTCCGTGTTTTTTTTTTTTTTTTTTTTTCGTCAGGGGGCCGTTTTGAAATCGTTGCAGAACGTTGGCGTTTCGACGTTTCTAGCGTTTCTTACCGTTTTGACCAATCAAATGCCAACGCTGGGCGTTTCATGCATACGGTTAATTTGCGCATGCGCTCTGAAAAGATACAAACGCCTATCAAAACACTGACCACAGGATTGGAATTAATGTTGTTGTTCACGCGACTACCGCTGATTTGGGGAAACCAAGGTTATGTTTATTAATAGAAAGTAATCTCAATATTTTTATCGTATTAGTAGCAAATAATCACGCAATTTTTATCAATGTTACACGCAGGTCAACGTGTTGCGTGTACCCAGATCAGCTCAGCCGGCTGTTGTGGAAGTGTCGCAAAATTAAAATTCAGTGCTGGAAACAGATGACAGTATGTCTGTGTATATTTGAAACAGATGACAGTATTCCTACAAAGAATGTATTTATCCCTATGTTGATATCCCTTACAACCCGATACAGAAGTGTTGATCCTAATGTGATGTCGACCCCAACTCGGACCCATCAATACCGAGACCCCAGTAATAGTGTTTTGTCATATGACGTCGCGTCTGAGAATGTAATAACGTCATTTCTTACATGCTTTTCAATGAATGATAGAGTTATCAGTGAAATATAAATTGATATTTTCACTGTTTCAATACGATTTTTTTTTTATTTTCCACTGTTTGGGACTACTTTTTTCTTCAAATCTAACTCTAATTTCAATTTTTTCTTACATGCTTTTCAATGAATGATAGAGATTTATCAGTGAAATATAAAACAGTGAAAATACGATTTTTTATTTTTCACTGTTTGGGACCACTTTTTTCTTCAAATCTAACTCTAATTTCAGTTTTATCTTTGTCAGATAACTGAAAATACTGAAATGTGTTCTAATTGACGCATAGCCCGTTCATGTGTGACGGGGACGTTACTGACGTCATTTATGACGCTGACGTCACGTCTTTTGTCGCGCGACGTTAGACTTGCCAGCAACTTCTTTGGAAAACTACTCTCTCAATTATTTCATTAATCATTCATAATAATACCATCCCAGGCCATTTCTCAGGTGCAGTACACCCAATAGTATACCCACTAAACACGATGGACACCACTAAATTGACGCGAAACGAACAGGAACAAAGATAATTTTCTCCGAATGTGAGCGACACCATTAAAGACGCTAAACATTGCCTTTTGAAGCATGTAAGAAACAGAAAATTTGATTTTTTCAGTGCAAGATCAAATTTTATTTCACTCATGAACACCAAAACTGCTATTTTCACTCGTGGCTACGCCACTCGTGAAAATAACAGTTTTAGTGTTCATTCGATGAAATAAAATTCGATCTTACACTGAAAAAATCAAATATCCTCTATGTAATATTTTCGATAATCCACTAGTGGATTAAATATGCAAATTAGGTAGATACGTCCCGTAACGTTACATGTACGACGTCGTGTTTACTAATGGCGGAATATTGACATTTTTGAAAACAAACGTGAATCCAATGCGTTTTAAATGTCATATGATAAATAGAATCTTGCATTCGTGCTCATGTATTATTGAATTTATTAAACGAGTTGAGGAAAAATGATAAAATGCGAGGCTTTATTATTGAATTTATAAAACTCGTTGAGGAAAAGGGATAAAATGCGAGGCTTTAAAATGCTCGGCAAAGCCTCGCATTTTATCCCTTTTCCTCAACTCGTTTAATAAATTCAATAATACATGAACACTCATGTAAGATCCTCTATATAAAGAGGTTGTGGTGTAATAACCAAGACCAACTGGAGTTCAGTGGTGTTTGTTTTTTTTTTTTTTTTTTTGTGCAAAACTGCCTCTAGGAGAGAAAGAATATGTATCAGGTCAAAAATTGTAAGACATCACGAAAACACGCCTATATAAGCCCCGCCAAGCGAATTTGTGTCTTCGAGCATTCCGTCATGACAAATTTTAACTGCGCATGCCCAGCCATTCAGAGGGGCCAGGGATATGGCTTTCTGTCTGAAGGTTCCTCTTGATTCACTGCTTGTATGAGCGAGCAGCGAAGGTTCTGGCGAGACTGCGCGGATGCGCAGGCTCGCCTGAACCTTCGCTGCTCGCATAGGCGATAAGTACCAAAATCGCTTTACGGGGCCCATATAATTCTTACCCACTTGAACCCCAGTTTTATAAAGTAAAACTGGGGTTTACAGGGATAAACCTTGTTTTTCTTATTTCTGCTAAAACATTGTGATATTTTTTATCATTTCTGCTTTAAAATATAGATTGTGGGTACTCGTATGAACCGCCTCGATGAGACGGTTCTAACGAGTGCCCACAAGCTATATTTAAAGCAGAAATAATAAAAATATCACAACGTTTTAGCTCACAATTTTCCTTTTTTCGGCGGTAGAGTTTACAATGTATTTGTATAGCCGTGTTTTCATAATGTTACAACGCCGCCTGAGTTCTTTGTTTGTTTGACTTGAGGTTTAACGTCCCCGTCAACACTGTAAAGGTCATTTTGGAGACGTTGCTTCCTATTTTGTGGGACTTTTATCCGACATTGAGATTAAAGGACACCTCAAGCCCTATCGCCCAATGAAACCAATAGGGTCTGTAAGCATGGACGGTCCAACCCGCACCGCTTTGCCCGGGCAGGCTTAGATTTACCGGTTCTCTTGTGCGGTTGGTGTCAGCTTTGTGTGGAAACATCAAACAGCCCATCTATTTCTTCAAGCCCCGGTGAGCGGGGGCGTCCGTCTGAGTACTATCAACCGATATGAAAAAAGGTTGATGATGTAACCCATGCGGTTTGCAACTTCCGTGCACAGTGCATTCATCATATGAGCCCCGCCAAGCGAATTTGTGTCTTCGAGCATTCCGTCATGACAAATTTTAACTGCGCATGCCCAGTCATTTAGAGGGGCCAGGGATATGGCTTTCTGTCTGAAGGTTCCTCTTCATTCACTGCTTGTATGAGCGAGCAGCAAAGGTTCTGGCGAGACTGCGCGGACGCGCAGGCTCGCCTGAACCTTCGCTGCTCGCATAGGTGATAAGTACCAAAATCGCTTGACGGGGCCCATATCTCAAAAACAGCTAATAGTTTGAGGAAAGTATGTCTAGTCAAAGGTGTTGTTTGAACACACACACACACACACACACACACACACACACACACACACACAAATGTAGTTGATCGTTAGAAGGGCCTCATTGAGGCGGTTCTAACGAGTACCCACAACCTATATCGAGGATTTGTTTGATTTGAGGTTTAACGTCCCCGTCAACACTGTAAAGGTCATATCGAGGAGCAAAAATAAGAAAAGAAAATGTTTAGACCCATAAACCCAAGTTTTCTCTATATAAAATTGGGGCAATCACGGACTTATTAAAGTAATGAATAAACCGCTGCCAGTTCATCGATGTGGGTCCGAATCAGATGCAAGAAGATAAGTAAGAGCATGTTCTAGAAACATGTCATGGCGTCATATCAAAACTGAGGCGTCTCTTTATCATGTTTATGCTCACGTTTCATCACGAAAACACGCCTATATAGTTCTGACCCCCTTGAACCCAACTTTTATACAGTAAAAACTGGGGTTTACAAGGGTGAACATTATTTTCTTCTCTTAAACTCCAAAACAAACAAACAAAAGAAGACAACAATTGAAAATAAGAACTGTAACAACATCAGTCATAGATGTATCCATTACGGAAACATGCCTATATAAATACATCGTAAATTTTACCGCGAAAAAACAACAAAAAAAAAAAAAAAAAAAAAAACCCGAAATTTTCAGATGAAAAACTGAGATATTTTTCTTATTTCTGCTCTAAAATATAGATTGTAGGTACACGTAAGGACCGCCTCGACCTATACAAAAACAAAAACATATAAAAAAATACAGGCCCGACCCTGTTTTTTTTTTTTTTTCGGGAGAAAAAAAATAAATTAATACAAAAATGTTTCTCCTACCTACCAACCAATTTTTTTTCAGCATGTTAGTGGAAACAAAGCTATTTTTTTACGCCTTAGCCCATGCTACTCAACAACCGTTTCAAGAGCTTGCTGGGAACACTTTCACGGAGGAATTTTTTTATTCATATTTTTTTTAATCTCTCTTTTCAATAAGGATAACACGGACTTGTTAACATGATAAAATGTAATGAACATGATAACATGTAATGACCATCCATGGAATATCTTATAACAGGACTGCTTAGCGAAAACAGAGCCCGCACCAGCACCCCACCCCCCACTTCCTCCCACCCCCCCCCCCCCAAAAAAAAAAAAAAATCAGCCATGCCATGCAACACCAAACGGTGGGTTAACGCCGGCGCTGATATAGCTTCGGCCCGTCATTTTGCCGACATGAAGGCCGGAATGAGTGATCATTTATTAATCCTGAGGTACCAAAGGTTTGGTCCACTGGGTTAGACATCAAACACATCTGTTGAGAAGACTATCAGGGGTATGTGCGTGTTTCATCTCACAAGGCAAACTGTTCCAAATTAAGCAGCCGGAGTATGGTACCGTAAAATTCTTCTATTAAGACCACTATGGGACTGTTCAAAAGTGGTCTATAAGACCATTTTTGAACAGTCCCAAAGGTGGTCTCTGACCAGAGGACACTGTGGCCAGGAAACAGGAAGAAAGATTAAGTGCAACCTTCAAAATAAGCTTTTAAAAGCGGAATTAGTCTTAAGTTTAGGTGGCATTACGCAAACACGCCTATACAAATACATTGCCACCTTTATCGCCAAAAAATGAAAAATTTATGATGAAACATTGTGATATTTTTCTTATTTCTGCTCAAAATATAGATTGTGGGCACTCGTTAGAACCGCCTCGATGAGGCGGTTCTAACGAGTATACACAATCTATATTTTAGAGCAGAAATAAGAAAAATAAGGTATACCCCCGGAAACCCCAGTTTGACTATATAAAAGTGGGGTTCAAGGGGGTCCAAATTGTATAGGCGTGTTTTCGTGATGGTCTTAATAGCGCAATTTCACTGCATTATTTGCTGGAACAAACCAGATTTGAAGACATTAAGGATTAATTTGTTGGCATGTCCATTGCTAGTGACATAATCTTTCTGTTGGTACCAATACTTTTAAAACATTTAAAATTGACCATATCTTTTTAACCAGTTGTCATTTTCAGCATTAATATCTGACACGTGCAGTGCAAGAGATGTTTTTGGACCTGTAACCTTGACAGTGATCTTAGACCTACTTTTTCTATGAAAAGCATTGTACGGGGGCATTTGCGTTTTCACAAATTTTAATACATCTTTTGAGTGTGTTTATATATTTAAATTGTGTTTGGGAGATCAAAAATGCTTGCTATCATTGGTTAGAGATAAAAAGACGGACGTAAAACCTAAATCTCCTGTCGTGTGGGATACGCAAGGCAAGGAATAGAATTTAAATATGAAGAAAGAAATGAACTTCTGCGTGGTCCTCCTTTTTACCTCCATAGTTTCTCAAGTGGTTGACGCTGATTGTTCCACGAGTTTTGGGCCTGCCGGAGCAACTGAGTGTGTTTTGTTGGAGCCATATTACAGCAAATATCAGTGGGGGACATGTTTGACCGATGCTTACATTCGGACATTTTCGAAAAGTAAACATAAATGTAGGGATCCGTTCGTGACCTACTGTTACTATCAGTGTATGTTGGAGTCCCATAATATGGAAGACGGTATGTTGATTTTATTATAGTTCATAATGATCCGCGTCACGAGAAAACTCATCTTCCTCAAATCAGTGATGACTCTGAGCATCCTGTGCGCCTGAAGTGTCGAACACGCACCTGCATTGCGTCGTCCAGTAGAAACATGGGCACTAGGCATTTGCCGGCAATCCCCGTTATAAAGCACATTCTATATGTAACAAAGCGCGTCCATATAGGCATGGAAAGGAACCGTGATTTAGTCGGCTTAAATCACTGGGTAGAAGAGTGTGACGGGAAATGTTACCGTTCTATATACGGCATCACTCGCAGTTTCTTTGATCTTAGACATTTTCGCTCCACATCACGAAAACACGCCTATATAATTCTTAGCCCCTTGAACCCCACTTTTATATAGTTAAACTGTGGTTTAAAGGGGTAAAATATGTTCTATAAAAGGGTTATCCTTTGGAAGCAAGAAATACACCAAAGAACTGGAAAACATTCAGTGTACATGTTTTCAGGGCCAGACTAGTTTCGGCCAATTAGGCCTCATCAGTGACCCTCAAATATTTTCAAAATTCCACAATGGAATCAATGATCCCAAAGGACAAGAAAATATAAACTACACTATGATGTAGGGCAGGGAGACTTTTTACGGCCGCCACACATTCCCACACATCAGCTGTAGTGACGTTAAATATGTTCTATAAAAGTGTTATCCTTTGGAAGCAAGAAATACACCACAGAACTGGAAACATTCAGTGTACATGTTTTCTGGGCCAGACTAGCTAGTTTCGGCCAATTAGGCCTCATCAGTGACCCTCAAATATTTTCAAAATTCCACAATGGAATCAATGATCCCAAAGGACAAGAAAATATAAACTACACTATGAAGTAGGGCAGGGAGACTTTTTACGGCCGCCACACATCCCCACACATAAGCTGTAGTGACGTTAAATATGTTCTATAAAAGGCTTATCCTTTGGAAGCAAGAAATACACCACAGAACTGGAAAACATTCAGTGTACATGTTTTCTGGGCCAGACTAGCTAGTTTCGGCCAATTAGGCCTCATCAGTGACCCTCAAATATTTTCAAAATTCCACAATGGAATCAATGATCCCAAAGGACAAGAAAACATAAACTACACTATGATGTAGGGTAGGGAGACTTTTTACGGCCGCCACACATTCCCACACATCAGCTGTAGTGACGTTAAATATGATCTATAAAAGGGTTATCCTTTGGAAGCAAGAAATACACCACAGAACTAGAAAACATTCAGTGTACATGTTTTCAGGGCCAGACTAGCTAGTTTCGGCCAATTAGGCCTCATCAGTGACCCTCAAATATTTTCAAAATTCCACAATGGAATCAATGATCCCAAAGGCTAAGAAAATATAAACTACACTATGATGTAGGGGAATCCGGGACGTTTCGCCCCCAAACCGTTTCCTCCCCTAGTCGTTTCGTCCCCAAGACGTTTCCCCCCTGGTCGTTTCCCCCCTAGTCGTTTCGCCCACCTAGTCGTTTCGTCCCCCTAGTCGTTTCGCCCCCCTAGTCGTTTCGCCCACTTCTCAATGTCTAGACTAATTTTCACTTTTATTAACATTGTTAAGAGGCAAATATTTAAGTAGCATCATCGCCCTGTCACGTCAGCCTAAGGATAACGTATCCTTAGTTACCGGCCGGCACCGGGCATTAAAAGTGGCCACTCGGGTAGGTGTGACTAGGACTTGTTACACTGAAATTATTGAGGCCTGTTCCTGTTGCTTCAAAATTTTAGTGTATCCATTTACCGGCCTTTCTTAATAGTTTTTATTTTATTTCTTTATTTATTTTTTTTTTTTAATTCTTCTTATTATTTTTTTCGATAATGCATCGTCTACGCAACGTCGCATCAACAAATTGCATAAAAATAGACGTTGTCTATTTCATGCAACTCGTTGATGCGACGTTGCGTAGACGACATTTGCGACAATATTCAAGCGAGCCCACAATGTGTATGAAACGTATCAACGCCGATGCAACTTTATTACCTAACCGGTGGTAGTCAGACCGTCCATCGGCCCCCGCCCATAGGGATTTGAAGATATATATGGGTTGCATGATGCTTTCGCGCGAGGCGGAAAGTCCATGCTAATAAACCTTATTGGTTTCATTAGGCGACAGGGCTTGAGATGTCATTTCATCTCAATTTCATTGTCCTCTTCTGAAACTGCAACCTCTTCTAAAAACGCCTCCATGGCTTCATCAGCTACCTAGACGAATAAAATAAATGGGTTGCGACATGTTCGGGGTTACTTGGCATTGTACTTTAACATGTGTTTAATTCTGGGTTGTGGGTACTCGTTAGAACCGCCTCGACGAGGCGGTTCTAACGCGTACCTACAATTTATATTTTGGGTAGAAATTAGAAAAATATCCAAATTTTTCACATTTTTAATTAGGCTTTTTTTCGTAATGGGTAGATTGACGGTCCCACTATAAACCATTTAGGCGGTTCTAACGAGCACTCACAACCTAGGTTTGCAGTAAAAATAAGAAAAATGCCTCGGATTTTCACCAGAAAAGTACCCATTTTGGATATGTGAAGCTATGCACTTTTCCACATGGGTATGTTATCATAATGTAAAATAGTGTTGACTGGGCCGTTAAACTCCAATACAAACAAACAAACACTTACTCAATCTGTCTTAAAAAAATAAAAAGTATGTTTTTGACGATCAAATAACTAGGTATTAAACAGTTGGACTAGGATTTTTTAGAAATTTTACCTTTTCAACTGTTACTTGTCGACACTCTTCAAGAAACAGCCGACCAATTTAAATTGAAAAATGAGATAATTAAAGACAATTAATTTTTAACAACTCACCATTAATCTTTGTTTGCAGACTCTGTTAATGAACCAACGGACCAATTTAAAACAACATTGGTATAGGTGCTTAAGCGATAATTAAAGACGTTTAACTTTGCAAAGAGCGCGTGTTTTCACACCTCATCATTAATCGCATTAATTGCGTGATTAATGTGACAAACAAAATAATGTGATTAACTGCAGTGAACAAAACAGGTAATACTTATCATAATTCTTATTATCATTCCCATTCAAAGAACATGTTCTTCTATCTCTCTCTCTCTCGGTCTCATATATCAATCTTTTATAAAAAAAAAATAGGAAAAAAATGGGGGCGAAACGACTAGGGTTTGGGGGGCGAAACGACTAGGGTTAGGGGGCGAAACGACTAGGGTCCAAAAAAGGAGGCGAAACGACCAGGGGGGAAACGACCAGGGGGGAAACGTCTTGGGGGCGAAACGTCTTGTTACCATGTAGGGCAGGGAGACTTTTTACGGCCGCTGTAGCGTGAGATCTTTAAACCCATGAGAAAGTTAATACCAAGGTATATCTGCGCATGCGCAAGAAGGCCGTGAGAAATGTCATCCATTTCCTGTTAGCCCCTGCTCCTATCATCTTGAGCCTATGTTTAAAATGCTTACATTACGAATTTTAAATAGAGCACAATTTATAACAAGCTTTATTTATTTTTTTATTAATAAATTAATTTATTTATTTATTTATTTACTTTCGAAAGATACCCGTATTAAATATGCCATAAATAGGTATCATGTGTTCAACAAGAACAAAATATATGCGGGTACATGTATTTTCTTGAAATTATTACGAAAACACGCCTATAATTTAGACCCCATTAAACCCCACTTTTATACAGTAAAACTGGGGTTTACAGGGGTGTATTATTTTCATATTTTCGCTGGAAAACATAGATTGTAGGTACTCGTTAGAACCGTCTCGGCGAGGCGATTCTAACGAGTACATATAATCTATGTTTTCCAGCGTAAATATGAAAAATATCAGAATATCTAAAACTTGATAGTAATGATTCAATATATTTTTATTAGGCGTGCTTTTGCAATTAATACTTTTAAAAGCAAGTTCTTTGGAAATTTTAAAATTATTATTCTGCCTAAATAAGCCTGATCTCAATATAAGTGCCCTTTTACAGTAATAATAATAATAATAATAATAATAATAATAATAATAATAATAATAAAATAACAGTAATAATAACAATAATCGTAAATAATAATGATAATATTAATCATAATCCGAGGCTTAGAGTATACATGTACATTCTTACCTTTTCAGTTCTACGGTGTATTCTTAGCTTCCAAAGGATATTGAATCCTGTTAAACATGGGTTTCATGGAATTTAAATTTTAGCTATATACCAAGGTGATTAACATGTGTGATTTATGGTCTGACATTTCCTGTTGTCCCCATGCTTATCAAAACACAATGACTAATTTTCACACCTTTCTGCTCTTAATAACAATGCCTAATGTCAACCAAACAGGTTTTTTTTCTTAACCGTTTCAATAAAAGAAAACAAAAAAAAAAAAAAAAAAAAAAACACCCACACACACCCACACACAAACAAATACAAACTTTACAATACAAAACAATACTTAAAAAAAGAAGAAGAAGTAAGAACCGAACCAAGTGCTCCCTATCCACCAATCAAAATCGCCCCGACCCACCGGGGCTTGAAGAAATTGATGGACTGCATAGTAGATAGTAGCTAGGTAGGCAGGAAGGAAGGTATATAGGTAGGGTGAATGGTCTGGTGGATGCGTGACTGTATGTGTAGGTAGGTATAGGTAGGCTTACTTTAACTTCTTCTTTCGACGCTGTAGGTTTTGTTTGTTTGATTTAAGGTTTAAGGTCCCCGTCAACATTGTATAGGTCATTTGGAGACGTTGCTTACAATTTTATGGGACTTTTACCGAAATGACATCTCAAGCCCTGTCGCCCAGTGCAACCAATACGGTTTATAAGCATGGACGGTCCGACTCGCACCGCTTTACCTGGGCAGGCTTAGATCCTCTAAGCGGTTTACCAGTACTCGTGTGCGGTCGGATTTAGCCCTGCGTGGAAGCATCATGCAGCCCATCTATTTCTGCAAGCCCCGATGGGCGGGGGGCTAACGACGCTGAAGGTAGGTAGGAAGTTAGGAAGATAGATTGGTTTTGTTTGTTTGTTTGATTTGAGGTTAAACGTCCCTGTCATCACGGTACAGGTCATTTTGGAGACGTTGCTTTCATTTTTGTGTGACTTTGGCCCGACAATGAGATGAAATGACATCTCAAGCCCTGTCGCCAAATGAAACCAATAGGGTTTATAAGCATGAATGGTCCGACTCCGACCGCTTTCCCTGGGTAGGCTTAGAGCCTCTACGCGGTTTACCAGTACTCGTGTGCGGTCGGTTTCAGCTCTGCGCGGAAGCATCATGCAGCCCATATATTTCTTCAAGCCCCGATGGGCGGGGGCGACAGGTAGGTAGAGTGGAGATATGCATGTAGGTAGGTATATTACGAAAACACGCAAATTCAATTCTTTTGACAAAATTTTACCACCCAAAACGTAATTTTTCAGATTAAAAAAATCCAGATATTTTCAAATTTCTGCACAAAACATACATTGTGGGTACTCGTTAGAACCGACTCGCCGAGTCGGTTCTAACGAGTACCCGCACTCTATGTTTTTGAGCAGAAATAAGACAAATTATAAATAGCCATGTAAACCCCAGTTTTAATATCTCAAAGTGGGGTTTAAGGGGATCAAATTTATATAGGCGTGTTTGCGTGATGAGGTAGGAACGGTAGGTTTGGGCTGGTAGCGATGGGTATGTAGGTAGATCTATAGGAAGGTCGTAGGTAGGATCGTATATTGTTTGTCTTGATAGGTAGGTAGGCAGACAGGCAGGCATCAATGTAGGTAAGTAGGTATTACGGTGGGCGGACGATTTGGCCAGCGGACGATTTGTCCCGGACGATTTGGCCTAGGACAATTCGGCCTAGGACAATTTGGCCAGCCAAAAACACTGGGTAGGACAATTTGGTCAAACTGATTTCTCCTAGCGGTTTTTCCAATTCTTATTCTATCAATCATTTCATTAGCATTTTTTCTTCATTTGGCTTCTTGTTTTCATCAAATATTTCATTTTTGTTTTCATTAATTTTATCTGTCATTTCTTGCCAGCAAATCAGTTAGTCAATTAACCATGAATACAAAAACATATAGTTTACCCATTTCGGACTGGAAACCCCAAAACGGGTACCCGGGCAAACAGTGCAGGTCCAGATCAGACGCCGCAGAACGCGGCGTCTGATCAGGGCCTCAACTGTTTGCTTAAAGTTCAGCCATTTTCCAAATCAGTTTTGAAGAAAAGACAACCTGACATCCCTAAATTTTAAAATGGACTCCTGCTGTATTTAAGGAGGAAGATTCCATTTGGTACTAAAACGGTTAATCTTGTTTTCCAGCCAATTTAAATTTATTTATTTTATTTTTTTTTCTTATTTATTTTATTGTATTTTTGAGTGGATTATAGTTATCCATTTTTATTAATTTGCACATAAAGAATATCTCAGGCCAAATGTTATAAAGTTTAAAAACAGCAATAAAAAAAATCTAATTGTTTAAAATCTTCTTTAAAATGTTCCTGCCACATATTCAAACATTACTGTATCTCAAAAGCAAACCTAAAACATTAAATTTTCAGTTTAAACTAGTCATTATATTAATCTGGCCAAATTGTCCTACCCAATATTTTTGGCTGGCCAAATTGTCCTAGGCCGAATTGTCCTAGGCCAAACCGTCCGGACTAAATCGTCCGCTGGCCAAATCGTCCTACACTTACCTACTACAAATTGTACGTATATCGACAGGAAGGTATGTAGACGTATAGGCAGGTAGGAATGTTACTAAGTAGGTAAAACTGTATGTTTTTGTTTGAATTGGAATTAATGATCCCGTCAACACTATTTAGGTCATTTTGGAGACATTTCTTCCAAATTTGTGGGACTTTTACCCGACACTGAGTTGAAATGACAGCTCCAGCCCTGCCGCCCAATGAAACCAAAAGGCTTTGGACGGATTGACTCATACCACTTTGCCTGGGCAGGCTTAGTCCTTCTACACGGTTTACCAGTACTCATGTGTGGTCAGTTTCAGCCCTGCGTGGAAGCACCATGCAGCCCATCTATTTATCCGAACCCCGATGGGCGGGGGCGACTAAGTCGGTATGTACGTAGGTAGGTAGATATGCAGTCCGGCCCCGCCCACCGGGGCTTGAAGAAACAGATGGGTTGCATGGTAGTTAGGTAGGTATGTAGGTAGGGTAAATGCAGATAGTTAGAAAGGTGTAGTTAGGAATGTGACAGACGGACCGCCTTGGAACGGTCAGTGAAACGAATTCAACTGGGGGTGGGCGGGGGTGGGTGGGGGGGGGGGGGCTTGAATCGATTTTACGTGGTCACAATCCTCGCTCTTACTTCCGTCGCAATTTAGACAAATAATTTGTTCAGTCTGCACGAAGGCCTCCTAACTCATCAGTGCAACATCTACGCAAACACAAAACTCAAACAATCACAGCGATGAAACAACGGTGGGGACTCGACAGCAAGAGTTTGTCATTCAGTTTTACGACCCACCTACGGAGACGGGACCTAGGTTAAAAGGCTCATCCGAAAGTCTGTGTAAACCCGGGATCGAGTATGTGACCCCAGGTCTATGAGGCCAGTTACATAAAAAAATACACCACGGAGGCTTCTTTCATGGGAACGGACGGTCAGACAAACATTTACTTATTTCTACATACCTACCTACCTACCTACCTAAGTACCCTATTGTTTTCATAAGGCGGTAGAACTTCAGATGTCATTTCATCTCAATGTCGGGTAAAAATCCAACAAATTGGTCGCAATTGGTCGCAATGTCTCCAAACTTACTTTCACAGTGTTGACGGGAACATTAAACCTCAAGTCAAACAAACAAGCAAACAAACATCTACCTACCTTCTCTGAGGCCCCCGCCCATCGGGGCTTGAAGAAATATATGGGCTGCATGGTGCTTCCACGCAGAGCTGAAACCGCCCGCGCATGAGTACTGGTAACCCGCTTAGAGGATCTAAGCCTGGCCAAGCAAAGCGTTGTGAGTCGGCTCGTCCATGCTTATAAACTCTATCGGTCTCATTGGGTGGCAGGGGTGAAAGTCCCACAAAATTGGAAGCAACGTCTCCTAAAATGATCTTTACAATGTTTACGGAGACGTTAAATCTCAAATCAAACAAAACCTACCTTCCCACCAACATCCCCCACCCCCTATGCCTATCTAAATCTACCCCGCCGTTCTGGACTTGAAGAACTAGATGGGCTGCATGATTCCTTACCACTTGAGTACTGGTAAACCGCATAAGCCCGCCCAGGCAAAGTGATGTGAGTAGGACCGTCCATGTATCAAAACCCTATTGGTTTCATTGGGGACAGGTCTTGAGATGTCTTTACATCTCAAAGTCGGGTCCCACGAAATTGGAAGTATCGTCTCCAAATGACCTATATAGTATTGCCTGGGACGTTAAACCTCAAATCAAACCTACCTACCCACCAAGACACATCTCCTTACCTACCTACCTAAATCTACCCCGCCCATCGGGACTTAAACAAATGATGGGCTGCAATATGCTCGACCGCACATGAGTACTGGCAAACCGCTTAAGCCCCCGCCCAAAGTGATGCACGTCGGACCGTCAATGCATATAAACCCTATTATTCTTTCTTTCCTTCTTTCTTTCTACTGATACTGCGTCGGTCATTTTTGGCCATTACCGCAGATGTACATTACACACACTCCAGGTTTGCAGGATGAAAGCCTACACAGTAATCATGTAATTACGGTAGGGATCTTTAACCTGCACAGGGTATGGTTCTCCCTGCAAAGGGGGCCTCCAGTTAACGTCCTGATCCGAAGGACGGTGCACTTTATGACATTCAACCCTGCAAATGATGCCAATGAAGCGTGTTCGGACACCGAAATTTTATCGCCGCTGCCGGGGATCAAAACCTGGACCTCTAGCATCAGAGGCAAGTGCACTAACCACTTGGCTATCACACTCCATATCGTTTCATTGGGCGGCGGGTCTTTTTATCTCAAAGTCGGGTCCCACGAAATTTGAACATCGTCTCCAAATGACCTATGCAGTATTGACCGGGACGTCAAACCTCAAATCAAACTTACCTATCTACCCAGCCACCCATCTACCTACCCATGCTATCCAGCCACCAACCACCTACCTACTTACTCACCTACCTAAACAACGTCGAAGCAGAAGTTAGAAATAAGAAGTCAGCTGGCCACCGCCCATCGGGGCTTGAAGAAATAGATGGGCTGCACGATGCTTCAACGCAGAGCTGAAACCGACCGCACACGAGTACTGGTAAACCGCTTACAGGATCTAAGCCTGACCAGGAAAAGCGGTGCGAGTCGGACCGCCTATAAATAAATAAATAAATATTATAAAATCACTCGCAACACAGCTTCTAATTTCCTTAGATAGGTTTCTGCAGCATAAAATTAAAGTTTAATTAATGTGCCAGCATAATTTATCTTTTAATATACTAAGAGAGTTTCGATACCCCAGTCTTTTATAGGGTTATCGTATTACACTTCTCACGGCTGAATTATCTCACACCCCTCCGTGAGGGATTTCAGCCGCTTCCGGTGCGAATGAAGAATCTCACGGGATCAATAATCTCACGCTACAGCGGCCCTGATCAGACGCCGCGTTTTGCGGCGTCTGATCAGGGCCTGCACTGTTTGCCAGGGTACCCGTTTTGGGGTTTC
>OY757012.1:115143995-115323029 GCA_963580285.1 Lucinisca nassula | reverse complement strand
ACTCTCTATCTATTATCACAAATTATCAGTAGAAAAACGAGTTCTGAGGACATGAAAGACTTCATTTTATCACACGGATGGGTTACCATTTCTATGCTTTAAAATGCTATTAGACCGCCAGAAAAAAATGCTTATAACAGCAACTTCATATTTATGTCTTTTGGGACCATTGAGTAAACTTTAAAAGTCTTTCATCTTTGCAAAAAAAAGTTAAAAGTAAGCGATATTACAAACGTTATTACTGCTTATAAAGACTCAATAAATTCGAAGCTCCCCAATTAACCATCTGTAATGTTGATCTTTGTTTCCAAAGGAATCATTTAAAGTACATTACACAACACGCCTTTTTAAATATATTTTGAAAATTTTACCGTCAAAAACTGACAAAATTCAGATAAGAAAATGATATTTTTCATATACTAAGGGAAACAAGAAATGCAACATTCATGCCTATTTGAATTTTTGGAAACAAAAGGGTATCGTTTTGTTGGATAAGTAAAAGTTTTAAATTATACCATCCAGCTGTCACTGAACCATAGCAAGAAAAGCCGGGGAATCGTAAACGTATAGCTGATGACGCTCGCATAAATAACTTACCCCACGGAAAACAACGGCAAAATAGGCATCACGAACCCAAAAAACATAACTGGAGTCATGTTTGCTTCCTTCAAAACGCTTCTAGACTCAATAAACAAGTATAGACATGAGTAAAGCCAAAGATCTGCTAATTGTTTTGGCGTTTGACGTCATTTACGTCACTTTGGAAAATCGCTTTTGAAGACGGGATTTCAATATTGATTCAAAGTCTTGAAAGTTTAAATTAAGTGATAGACTTGCAAAAGAACTTTTGGATATTCTTATCTGATAACAGTTCACAGTAACGTCAACATTACAGGCACATAAAGACAACCTTGAAATGTGTCGCGATGCTTTCGGCACAGTGAACAAGAAACAGCAACCTTTCTGATTTAGTCAGATTATCTATCGTTTACACTATGCAAATCAGTAACCATTTTGCGTCGAAATTCGATGTGTTACGTTTGCGTGACGTCAATGCAAGCGTTTAGCGGTTCTCTATTTGGAAGCGTTCATGTTATGGGAAAGTACAGAAAAACGTTATCGTTGTCTATGACAGACAAACTCTTCGAATGACAGGCGTTGGTCACAATTTCGCACCTTAGGATGGCGTTAAACGCCTCACCTTTGCTGCTGGGCCCATTGTGTTGCAGTAACAGAGTTTGAAGCAAGATTTCAAGAAAATTCGTTAATTTGTTACATTGCATTATACTCGCACTTTGTAGAGTCGACGTGAAATACTCTAAAGCCACAAAGAAGGGTACGCATATCCGACATATTGACGTTAACATCACGTTAATCGCTTTTATGTGTTTTTGATATACGTCATTTAACGCATTATTCAAAATGACGTTTTCAGTAATCAGCATACGGCAGAAATATTCAGTACATCAGTCGAGATACAAAAATTAGAAAACGTCAGCAATATACGCAAAAATTCACAAGTGAAACTGTTGCGTTTCTTGTTTCCTTTAGTATATATCCGCTGCTACAAGCACTCTCTGTTTATTAACCCTTTTTGTACCAAATGGAATCTTCCTCTTTATATATAACAGGAGTCCATTTCAAAATTTAGGGATGTCAGGTTGTGTTTTCATCAAAATTTATTTGGAAAATGTCCAACGGATGCCTTGATCAGACGCCGCAGAACGCCGCGTTCTGCGGCGTCTGATCTGGGCCTGCACTGTTTGCCAGGCTACCCGTTTTGGGGTTTGTGGTACAAAATGGGTTAAGCAGAAATAAGAAAAATATTGTACATCTCTGTAAATCCCAGTTTTACTATATAAAAGTGGGGTTGAAGGGGATCAAAATTATATAGGCGTGTGTTCATGATGTCATTTCAGCTTGCAAGCATAAGTAAACGAGATTGCAATTGCAACATTTGCTTCAAATTTCATATATAGGTGAAGATTTATATCTGGATGATTCCACATTTCTTGTATCCCCAATGAAAATGGTGTTGTCGAAGTTATCTGACTGCGTGCAACATCAAATGCAAATATACACAAGTAGTTGGATATTAAATATACAGGGTAAGACTAATAATCTATGCTGTGCTGAAATTCGACACGTCCATATACTCCAGTGTTTAAGAACACAATAGTGGTCCAGTTGACCACACAAAAGGGTATCTTGTATGATGGTTCGCTTTTATGAGTTGTGTTCATTACGAAAACACGCCTATACAAATACATTATAAATTTTACCACTGCAAAAAAAAAAAAAAAAAAAAAAAACTTTTAAGACGAAAAATTGTGCTATTTTTCTTATTTCTGTTCAAAATATAGATTGTGGGTACTCATTAGAACCGCCTTATTGAGGCGGTTCTAAGAAGTATCCTTGATCTATAATTAAGAGCAGAAATAAGAAAAATAATTACTATATAAAAGTGGGGTTTAAGGGGGTCAGAATTATGTAGGTGTGTTTTCGTGATGTTTTGCGTGTGACATCGAGCTGCTGTTTTATTCTTTTCTCTTTTTAATTCGGTGTCTTGTGGTGGCTGCAGTGGCCCCGAGGTTATGAAACGTTTTTATGCTCAACTCAACCGAGCATGAAGTTTGTCCTGGTAATAAATATTAAAATACCAACAAAAGTTGGCATTTTAATATTTATGAGCCTGATATAAATCAGCTTCTATCGATCTAATCAGAAAAAAATACATATTTTATCTGTATTTTTATATTTATAAGCATTCATAATTGCATGCTCGAGTGAGTTGAGCATGACAAAAAGTTTTATAATCTCGGAACCTTTCTTTTCCTGTATGTCTTCTTCATACTTATGTTACTTTGCAATCTGTGGCATTAACAACATGGAATTAACATCGACAAATTCAGCACTTCGTAAACATTGCAAAAGGATACTTTCTATTTGCAAATAACAATTAATGAAGCATTTACAAGATTAAGTATTCAGAAGAGACTTGTTAAAGATACCAAAGAACCACATGAAAGACTATGCAATTACTCTTCACAGCAATCGAGTATGCAATACTTGACCCTTTCACTCCCTCATCACGCAAACACGCCTTTATAGATTTGACCCCCTTGAACCCCACTTTTATATAGTAAAACTGGGGTTTACAGGGGTATACCTTATTTTTCTTATTTCTGCTCTAAAATATAGATTGCGGGGCCTCGATGAGGCGGTTTTAACATATTTTGAGCTGAAATAAGAAAAATCATCACAATTTTTCATCTTAAAAAAATCGATTTTCAAAGTTAAAATTTACAATGTATTTGTATAGGCATATTTTCATAATGAGACCATTTCTGTAGATAGGGGATTTAATCAAAATCATGAACAAAATGCCGTCCAAACGTTTATCCATCACATTAACACGTACTGCATCCTTCTAAACCTCACTTTATATAGAGAAAACTGGGGTTTACGGGGATATATATTATTTTGTCATTTCTGCTCAAAGACATAGGTTTTGGGTACTCGTTAGGCCCTGTAAACCCCAGATTTAAAGTTAGGTTTAAGGGGGTCATATTTATAAAGAATTGTTTATGATGCAAATATATGGGCTGCATGATGCTTCCACGCAGAGCTGAAGCCGACCCGCAAACTAGTACTGGTAAACCGCTTAGAGGATCTAAGCCTGCCCAGGCAAAGCAGCGAGTCGGCCCGTCCATGCTTATAAACCTTGTTGGTTTCATTGGGTGGCAGGGCTTGAGATGTCATTTCATCTCAATGTCAGGTAAAAGTCCCACAAAATTGGAAGCAACGTCTCCAAAATGACCTTAACAGTGTTGACAGGGACGTTAAACCTCAAATGAAACAAACAAATGATGCAAATAAACGTCTTTAAAAATAGAACATATGCGATAATCACATCGAATACCTTATTTCTCTCGTGTAGGCTAAATTACCGAAAAGGCCACAGTATCGAGTGTACACTTTTTTATTTATTTATTTATTTATTTATTTATTTTTTTTTGGGGGGGGGGGGGGTGGGGGTGTGCTTTACAGATTTCATTGGAGTTCTATCAATTTTTTATGGTTTGCCAATAATTAAACTTCTGTGTTGTCGTTCAAAATTGAATACATGATTGAAAGGACAAGTCTCCATAAGGGGGTTTTCCTGGTACCTGAATTTTTCAATAATATTTTGGGAAAATATAGCCACACAGAGGGGACATTCATCCCAGGTAAGTTTGAATCAAACAGAACTCTAGTTTTGTGATAAGGGTTTATCAAAAGTGGGTGGGGTAATTCCATATCAGTTCTACCAAGGACAATTAATCAGCAATTGACTATATTAAAATAGCACACTGACAAAACTTTTTGCCATGCAATGCATAGACTGTGGGTACATATTAATGTGAAATAGGGTGATTGTATATTTTATTGAACTTTGCTAAAATATAATAATTTATTTGCACTTTGCGGATTTTCATTAATTTTTCATCTACCAACTTTGCCAAAAAGTTGAACATTTCTCTATTAAGCAACACATTCTTACCTCTTTTCTAGAAAATACTTATCAATGCTTGGCCATTGCAGAATTGTAAGGATTTTTTTATAAATGGTCTGTGACATGAGTTATGTGCCCTTGAAAAGAGAAAATTGTAGTAAAATGCGATGAAAGTTTCAAAACTTTGTTTTGCCTTTTTGCTATTAGTTTACTGGCGAGAAATGCTTACAGGAGTTAAATTCTAATGTATTTATCGTGTAAAAGCGTTTAACTATTGTAGCAGAGACTAAATTGGTATCAGTTAGGGTCAAAATTACTTTTAGGGCTTTTAAGAACTGGATATAATTGACACACATTTGCTCATCTCATTCCGTATCACTTTCTTCTGAGGAGTCGCTGTTGGTATTCCAAACTTCAGCTGCAGTATCTGTAAGAAAATCCATGTATTTATTATGTATCTCAGGCCCTTTTGTTGCTGGCTGGTGTCGCTCAAACTCCAAATACCATAAGACTGATGCAATATGGGCACAGCAGCCCACTACTCTAGCCCCTGATTTGCATGTGCAAAACCAACCGACGATAGGTGATAAGCCTGTGCTGTATTCAATCCATAAATTATAGGTCTTACTACTGGTATGCCTTGAACGTAATAGGGACTTGAGGACACCTTCTTGCTCTTTGTTTATAGGATTTCATATTTGGCGTCATCTGTTTGGTGTTTTTTTCTTGTAGGATTTGGCCTGGCGAATCTGATACCCTCCCATTGTCAGGTCTCTTAATTCTGCTTCGTTCAGTTCGGGGAAATCTGGCATTTCAGATGCATCCATACTTTTCCAAATTGTGCACCGTTTGTCCCACTTATTGTCAGTCACATTTTGTTGAAGTTTATTGGGTGACTTTGCTAAGGCCATCATTCGTTTGGCCATGACACCATCTGATTCCAAACTAGTCACCAAGGGTGGCCTGAAAGCGTTGCAAAGGGAGCACACAATTCGCACATAATCGCCAGCAAACGGGATTTGAGAGTTGGGAAGCATATTACTTAGAGCTTTCCATTGCTTTATACGCCCATATGCTGACTCAACAACCCATCTCACTTTGGTAACAAGCTTCCTCAGTGCTATGCTGTTTCTCTTTTTTCTTCAAGAAATGAGGCATTTCATTATTGATCCCACAATCATTAATTCCGCCCCCGCCCAGAGCGGCTTGAAGAAATATATGGGCTGCACGATACTTCCATGCAGAGCTGAATCCGGCCCGCACACTAGTACTGGTAAACCGCTTAGAGAATCTACGCCTGTCCTGGAACCGCGGTGCGAGGCGGACCGTCCATGCTAATAAACCCTATTGGTTTCATTGGGCGACAGGGCTTGACATTTCATCTCAATGTCGGGTGAAAGTCCCACAAAATTGGAAGCAACGTCCTTAAAATGACCTTTACAGTGTTGACGGGGACGTTAAACCTCAAATCAAACAAACAAACACAAACAATCATTAAGTCTGTTACATCCCTAAACCCCCTATCAACAATGAAAACAACCCCTTCATTGAACCAATTTCTATTATCCTCACTGTTGCTCTTCAGCATATGCTCTGTTATCTTGACATCTGAGTTTTTACTATCAGCCAGGTAAGGTCCAAGCACTGTAAGCATGTAGCCACCATTTGCTACAAGCATCATCGGTTTAAGCTATGGGCGACCTTTATGGACAGAATAAGAACGCCCTTGGAATGAAAAGTCACCGCTTCACCATCAGCAACAGCAATAGCAACATCTTTCTGTGAATTAGCAAACAGCACCCTTGCAAATTCTGTAGTGTGATCTTCAATTATGTTATTTCGAAACAGCAAACAGGAAATCTAATGCACTGAATTTTGACAACGCTGATGAAATGAAAGGTGAAGACTATGTCAGACTGACAGGCATAACAAAGGATCAGTTCAATGATGTACATGAATCGCTCTCCTCGTTGCATTCTACATCAACAAGGAGCACACGTACAGCCCTTGCCATGTTGCTTGTAAAACTTAGGACTGACAGGCATAACAAAGGATCAGTTCAATGATGTACATGAATCGCTCTCCTCGTTGCGTTCTACGTCAACAAGGAGCACTCGTACAGCCCTTGCCATGTTGCTTGTAAAACTGACAGACTGGTCTGTCCTTGGCTGTTCTTTCAACATTGTTTGGGGTGAAGAAAACTACTTGCAGTAAGGCGATTCATTCAGCCAGAGCAAGTCTAATGTCCAATTTCGTTCCAAAATATCTTGGCCTGCCACATATAGAACGAAATAAAGTAATTGAAAATCACACTACAGAATTTGCAAGGGTGCTGTTTGCTTATTCACAGAAATAAGTTGCTATTGCTGTTGCTGATGGTACCTATGTGTACATAGAGAAAAGCGGTGACTTTTCATTCCAAAGGCGTTCTTATTCTGTCCATAAAGGTCGCCCATTGCTTAAACCGATGATGCTTGTAGCAACTGACGGCTACATACTTACAGTGCTTGGACCTTACCTGGCTGATGATAAAAACTCAGATGCCAAAATAACAGAGCATATGCTGAAGAGCAACAGTGAGATATAAGAAATCGGTTCAATGAAGGGGTTGTTCTCATTGTTGATAGGGGGTTTAGGGATGTAACAGACTTAATTAATGATTGTGGGATCAATACTGAAATGCCTCATTTCTTGAAGAAAAAAGAGAAACAGCATAGCACTGAGGAAGCAAATGAATCCAGACTTCGCAAAATTGCAGTATGTTTCCTCTGGCTTTCTTTGCCGGACCATTACAGGGTCACTGATGAGGCTTTATTAGCCGAAACTACGTAGTATGACCCATCTTCTTTCTTATGAATGTTTTCATTGCTCTTAAAGGAACTCATTTTTGATTTTTAATTGTTACCAAAGTGAGATGGGTTGTTGAGTCAGCATATGGGCGTATAAAGCAATGGAAAGCTTTAAGTAATGTGCTTCCCAACTCTCAAATCCCGTTCGCTGGCAATTATGTGCGAATTGTGTGCTCCATTTGCAACGCTTTCAGGCCACCCTTGGTGACTAGTTTGGAATCAGATGTTGTCATGGCCAAACGAATGATGGCCTTAGCAAAGTCACCGAATAAACTTCAACAAAAGGTGACTGACAATAAGTGGGACAAACGGTGCACAATTTGGAAAAGTATGGATGCTTCTGAAATGCCCGATTTCCCCGAACTGAACGAAGCAGAATTAAGAGACCTGACAATGGGAGGGTATCCGATTCGCCAGGCCAAATCCTACAAGAAAGAACACCAAACAGATGACGCCAAATATGAAATCCTTATAAACAAAGAGCAAGAAGGTGTCCTCAAGTCCCTATTACGTTCAAGGCATACCAGTAGCAAGACCTATAATTTATAGATTGAATACAGCACATGCTTATAACCTATCGTCGGTTGGTTTTGCACATGCAAATCAGGGGCTAGAGTAGTGGGCTGCTGTGCCCATATTGCATCAGTCTTATGGTATTTGGATTTGAGCGACACCAGCCAGAAACAAAAGGGCCTAAGATACATAATAAATACATGGATTTTCTAACAGATGCTGCAGCTGAAGTTTGGGATACCAACAGCGACTCCTCACAAGAAAGTGATACTAAATGAGATGAGCAAATGTGTGTCAATTACATCCAACTCTTAAAACCTCTAAAAGTAATTTTGACCCTTACTGATACCAATTCAGTCTCTGCTACAATAGTTAAACCCTTTTACACGATAAATATATTAGAATTTAACTCCTCTAAGCATTTCTCGCCAGTAAACTTATAGCAAAAAGGCAAAACAAAGTTTTGATAATTTCATCGCATTTTACTGCAATTTTCTCTTTTCAAGGGCACATAACTCATGTCAAAGACTATTTATAAAAAAATCCTTACAATTCTGCAATGGCCAAGCATTGATAAGTATTTTCTAGAAAAGAGGTAAGAATGTGTTGCTTAATAGAGAAATGTTCAACTTTTTGGCAAAGTTGGTAGATGAAAAATTAATGAAAATCCGCAAAGTGCAAATAAATTATTATATTTTAGCAAAGTTCAATAAAATATACAATCACCCTATTTCACATTAATATGTACCCACAGTCTATGCATGACATGGCAAAAAGTTTTGTCAGTGCGCTATTTTAATATAGTCAATTGCTGATTAATTGTCCTTGGTAGAACTGATATGGAATTACCCCACCCACTTTTGATAAACCCTTATCACAAAACTAGAGTTCTGTTTGATTCAAACTTACCAGGGATGAATGTCCCCTCTGTGTGGCTATATTTTCCCAAAATAGTATTGAGAAATTTAGGTACCAGGAAAACCCCCTTATGGAGACTAGTCCTTTGTAATTTTGCATGGATGAAAAATAGGCCGACAGATCTAATGCATACACTTTTAGGGTCGATTCTTTGCCAGTAGGCCCAAAGTTACCATGTACAAAAGCTTCTCGTTGTTGATGTCTACGTGACTATGATCACTGATTTGTTCGAAATCAAGGTAATGAATATTTCTTGTCGTGTCAGAGTGTTATGTAAAAGAAAGCTTCTTGCTAAACATTGACTCGGCTCATGTGCTGGGACATTGGCAAACAGGATAGACCCATATCAAGAAAAACGATCACTCTTTTGCATTTGAGCCCCGCCAAGCGAATTTGTGTCTTCGAGCATTCCGTCATGACAAATTTTAACTGCGCATGTCCAGCCATTCAGAGGGGATAGGGATATGGCTTTCTGTCTGAAGGTTCCTCTTGATTCACTGCTTGTATGAGTGAGCAGCAAAGGTTCTGGCGAGACTGCGCGGATGCGCAGGCTCGCCTGAACCTTTGCTGCTCGCATAGACGATAAGTACTGAAATCGCTTGACGGGGCCCATTTTATATCAGCACTCGTTTTTATTTTTTATTTATTTTATTTTTTTTTTTTAGATTAGAGGTGAATAAAATAAACACAAGAAATAAATAAGAAAAATAAAAGTACGGAGAAAACACGCATAACTTTATTTTAAAGCATGGGAAGAAGAAGGTGTAAAATTCTAATGCAGTCTCTCATACTGTTATCAAAAATACAGAAATTCCGCTTTTCATTACGAAAACACGCCTATACAAATACATTGTAACCTTTATCGCCCCAAAAATGAAACTTTTAAGACGAAAATTTGTGATATTTTTAGCTCACCAGAGCCGAAGGCTCCGGGGGAGCTTATAGGATAGGCAGTTGTCCGTCGTCGTCTGCGTCGTCTGTGTCGTCTGCGTCTGCGTCTGCGTCTGCGTCAACATTTTCAAACGACATCTCCTCTAAAGCCACTTGGCCGATTCAGCCCAAATTTCATCTGTAGCATCCTTGGGCAGGGGGATTGAAAGTTTGTGTTTTTAATGAAAATCGGCTCATTAGTTTGGTTGCTATGGCAACTTAGAGTTTCCATAGACTTAAAATGGGGAAAATAGAAAAATGGCATTTACTGCCAAGCCTCTGCAGATATTTTGACAAAACTTTCATAGAAATGTTCCATAGGTAATCTACTATCTGCCGTATGATTTTAGACCTTCTGCTCATTTTTATTGGTTACCATGGAAACCAAAATGCAAAAAATAGACAAAAAAATACTTAAAAAATCATCTCCTCAGAAACCATATGCTCTAGGAGGCTGAGACTTTATTAAAATATTCACCATATTTGCCCTTACAGGTTTTGTGTTTTTTATGAAATTTGGCCTTTTAGTTTTGTTGCTATGGCAACTTAGAGTTTCCATTGACTTATAATGGGGAAAACTGAAAAATGGCATTTACTGCCAAGTCATTGCAGATATTTTGACAAAACGTACATAAACATGTTCCTTGTGTAAACTTCTCTCAGCCATATGCTTTTATGTCAACCTGGGGGTCCCCTAGGTTGTGCCGGGGCCATGCCCCGCCCCCTCCACTTCATAAAATGCCTTATATCTCAGAAACCTTATGGATCCCAAGCCCTAAACCATATATAATCTTGTTCCTTATGATAAGATGCATTAAGTGACACCAACCTGGGGGTCTCCCAGGATGTGCCGGGGACATGCTGTGCCCCGTCTTTTTCATAAAATGCCATTTATCTCCGAAACCATTCAGATCCCCACCCCATAACTATATATATTCTTGTTCTTTATGCTAAGATGCATTAAGTAACACCAACCTGGGGGTCCCGCGGGATGTGCCGGGGACATGCCCCACCCCCTTCACGGCATAAAATGCCATATATCTCAGAAACCATACAGATCCCCACCCCTAAACTATATATATTCTTGTTCCTTATGCTAAGATGCATTAAGTGACACCAACCTGGGGGTCCCCCGGGATGTGCCGGGACCATGCCCAACCCTCTCCACTTCATAAAAGGCCAAATATTCCAGAAACCTTACAGATCCCCTGCCCTAAACCATGTACATGTGTATATTCTTGTTCCTTATGATAAGACACATTCAGTGACACCAACCTAGGGGTCACCCAGGGTGCTCCCGGGCCATGCTTCACCCCTTGACTTCACAAAAGACCATATATCTGAGAAACTGTTCAGAGCCCCACCCCTAAACCATATATATTCTTGTTCCTTATGATAAGACGCAATCAGTGACACTAGCATGCGGGTCCACCCAGGGTGCCATGGGCCATGCCCCACCCCTTTACTTCATTTAAATCCATATATCTCAGAAACCATACAGATCCCCACCCCTAAACAATATATATTCTTGTTCCTTGTGATAAGATGCATTAAGTGACACCAGCATGCAGGTCCCCCGGGATATGCCGGGGATATGCTCTGACCCCTCCACTTCATAAAAGGCCATTTATCTCAGAAACGATTCAGATCCCCACCCCTAAACCATATATATTCTTGTTCCTTATGATAAGACGCATTAAGTGACACCAACCTGTGGGTCCCCCGTGATGTGCCGGGGACATGCCCCACCCCTTCCACTTCATAAAATGTCATTTATTTCAGAAACCATTGAGATCCCCACCCCTAAACCATATATATTCTCATTCCTTATGATAAGTTGCATTCAGTGACACCAAATTTGGGGTCCCCTAGGATGTGCCGGGACCATGCCCAACCCCCTCCTCTTCGTAAAAGGCCAAATATTCCAGAAGCCTTACAGATACCCACCCCTAAACCATATACATTCTTGTTCCTTATGATAAGACACATTCAGCGACACCAATTTAGGGGTCACCCAGTGTGCGCCCGGGCCATGCTCCACCTCTTGACTTAACAAAAGACCATATATCTGAGAAACTGTTCAGAGCCTCACCCCTAAATCATATATATTCTTGTTCCTTATGATAACACGCAATCAGTGACACCAGCATGAGGTCCCCCCGGGGTGCCACAGGCCATGCCCCACCCCTTTACTTCATTAAAATCCATATATCTCAGAAACCGTTCAGATCCCCACCCCTAAACCATATATATTCTTGTTCCTTATGATAAGACGCAATCAGTGACACCAGCATGCAGTCCCCCTGGGATGCCACAGGCCATGCCCCACCCCTTTACTTCATTAAAATCCATATATCTCAGAAACCGTTCAGATCCCCACCCCTAAACCATATATATTCTTGTTCCTTATGATAACACGCAATCAGTGACACCAGCATGCAGGTCCCCCCGGGGTGCCACAGGCCATACCCCACCCCTTGACTTCATTAAAATCCATATATCTCAGAAACTGTTCAGATCCCCACCCCTCAACCATATTTATTCTTGTTCCTTTTGATAAGACTCAACTTCCTAATAGGCCATATATCTCAGAAACCATTCAAATCCCCATCATATAGTCACATATATTCTTGTTCATTGTTATTAGACACATTCAGTCACCCCTGTCTTTGGGGGTCCGCAGGGGCCATTTCTCTCCCTGCCACTTCATAAAAGTGCCTCATATCTCAGAAACCATTCAGATCCCCACCATTTAACCGTATATACTCTTGTTCCTTATGATAAGACTTATTCATTGACAACAATCTTGGGCTTTTCTGCGATCTGCCATGCCCGATTCCCTCCATTGCTTAAAAGGCCTTACATAACAGGAACCATACATATTCCCACTGATAAACCATATATGTCTTTGTTCCTTATGATAAGACGCATTTATTGACACCAACCAGGGCTCCATTGGGTCCATGCCCCGATCTCTCTACTTTATAAAACACCTAATATTTCAGATACAGTCCACATGGGTGCTCATTTGGGTATGGGGTTTGTTTGGGAGACTTTATAATTGGTATAATAAAATCATATCATGTTATAAGACATGGCTGCCATTGGGCAGTGTCCACCGGAGCTCTGGTTTATGAACTTTGGCTCTTTGGTTTGTTTGCTATGCCAAGTTATGAGTTTCCATTGTCCTATAATGGGGAAAATTGAAAAATGACATTATTGCCTTTCAAGATATTTTCTTTAACAATGTTCTTTTTGGCCCTATTTGTGGCCACAGCTGGGAAATTGTCAATTGTCACCTGTTGTCCTGCAACAACACATTCAAGCAACATCGAATCTAAAGCCACGAGGCTTATTGGGCCCAAATTTTATCTGTAGCATCCTAGGGCACAGGGCTTCTATGGTTAATTAAAATACATTGCTGCCAGCGGGCAGTTCTCCCTGAGCTCTGGTGAGCATTGTGGCCCATGGGCCTCTTGTTTCAAAGTTGGGGTATAAATATGTGTTCTGCTTTATGAAATTAGATGGCTGTCAATGCTTATTACAGAAAATTGAGCCAGCGCATGACAAAACCTACAATAAGACATGTGCGCCCAACGAAGGCATGTCTTATTGTAGGTTTTGTCGTGTGCTGGCTCGAATGTCTTAGGTCAGTGATCCTTGTGATTTCCGTAAGCTATGTCACAGCCTAAAGTCTGGTGAGCGATTCAGAGTCGTCTTTATATACGTAGGGTTGATAGAGGTATGCGTTACTGTCCCATAATATTGTTCCAAACTTTAGTTTGTGGTTACCTTATGAAGCCGTTTTAACGAGCACTACAATCTATATTTGATGCATAGATAGGGAAAATATTACAAAATCTGTTCCGAAAATGCATGAAGGGCATGGCTGAATAACCCTAATGTAAGAGTGCACTTGCACTGGATAATAACACTATTACATTTCTAACGTTATTAAGTCACCAACCATTTATTGCTTTGATTGTATTTTAGCTCAAAAGATCCGAAGGCTCCTGGGGAGCTTATACAGAGTATCCTCGTTATAACGACAATATTTGTTTCCTAATATTGTGTCGTTATAAAGAATTAAAAAGAAAACCGGTTAGGAGTATGATAAGTAATAAAGGGCCTTTTCCCCTTCATTACTGCAAGAAACAAATGTTATAGACATTTGTTGGAATGGCCTCGCTGAGGCGATTTTAACAAATGTTTATAACATTTGGTTTTTTGCGATTCTAACAAATATCTATAAGTAAACATTTGTTTCTTCGACTGTTAGATTTTAAGAATCTTTCATGTTTTTGGATTCGATATAGCATTTCCAATCCAAGGAAACCCTTTGCTCAACGGAACCGAGGCTAAGCCTTGAGCTAAGGACTCATTCCATTGTAATTGTCGGTCTAACGACTTTTGTCGTTATAACAAATGTCGGTATAAAAGGGGTTGACTGCAGTATAGGCAGTGGTCCGTCATCTGTCGTCTGGGTCTGCGTCGTCAACATTTTCAAACGACATCTCCTCTGAAATACTAGGCCAATGTAAACCAAATTAGATATGGAGTCTCTATGGGAAGTTTTGTTCGTGAGGACTTGGTCACATGACCAGTATGGCCGCCATGCCCATATATATGGTAAAAACCTTTAAAAATCTTGTCAGGAACCGAACGGCCAATGACCTTGAAAGTTGGTATGCAGCATTAATGACTCGGGCCCTACCGAGTTTGTTAATATGATGACCTTTGGTTGACCTTGACCTGTTTTACGGCAAGGTAAAATTTGGTCACTTAGACATTTGTATGGAAAAAAGGCTAAACAGTGGAATTTTTATGACATGGTAGCTTGTGTCATCAGAAATGATATTTGGAATCAGCAGAATCCAAATTTATCAATGCCAAAGGTCAAGGTCATTTACTGACCTTTGTCCTGAATGACTCAGATTAAGTATTTTTATCTTCTTCGTCACTTAAACTGCTGGGCTGATTGAAACCAAATTACATATGGAGCTTCTATGGGAAGGGGGGAACGAAAATCTGTTCGTTAAGACTGGGTCTCATGACCATTATTGCCGCCATGCCCATATATGGTAAAAACCTGTAAAAATCTTCTTCTCAAGAACCAAATATCCGATGACCTTGAAACTTGGCTTGCAACATCGGAGACTCGGACCCTACCAAGTTTGTTTAAATGATGGGCTTTTGTTGACCTTGACCTCTTTTATGTCAGTGTCAAATTAGGTTACTTAGACATTTGTATGGAATAAGGCAAAACAATTGATATTTCTGATTGCCATGAGCATCAGAAATTATAGATGTAGTCAGCTGAATGGAAGTTTATCAATTCCAAAGGTCAATGTCTTTTACAGACCTTTGTCCTGGGTGCCTCAGATTTAGTTTTTTATCTTCTTCTACACTTAAACTGAACATGTGGAGCCTGTATGGGTATTAGGACTGAAATTTGTTCATTAGGACCGGGTCACACATGACCAATATGGACACCATGCTCATATATGGTAAAAAAAAATAATTCTCAGGAATCAAATGGACGATGACCTTGATATAAATTCGGTATGTAGCATCGGGGTCTTGGGCCCTACCAAATGTGTTTAAATAATGACCTTTGGTTTACCTTGACATGTTTTACACCGAAGTTAAAATTTGTCACTTAGACATTTGCATTGAAATAAGGCAAGGCAGTGGATTTTACTGGTTGTATGGTAGCCTGTCGCATCATAAATATTATTTGCAACCAGCTGAATGAACGTTAATTAATTCCAAAGGTCAAGGTCATTAGTGACCTTTGTCTTGAGTGGCTCAGATTAAGTGTTTTTATCTTCTTCTCCTCTCAAACTGCTGTGCTGATTGAAACCAGATTGCATGAAAAGCCTTTATTGGATGAGGCAATGAAAAGTTTGTTTGTGGGATTGATGTCACATGACCAAGATGTGTGCCATGCCTGTATATGGTATAAACCACATGACATCTGGTGAGCGTAGTGGCCCATGGGCCTCTTGTTTCTTATTTCTGCTCAAAATATAGATTGTGGGTACTCGTTAGAACCGCCTAATCGAGGCGGTTCTAACGAATACCCACAATCTATATTTTAGAGCAGAAATAAGAAAAATAAGGTTTACACCTGTAAACCCCAGTTTTATTATATAAAAGTGGGGTTCATGGGGGTTAAATTATATAGGCGTGTTTTCGAGATGATGACCATCTAAAATTAAGACCAATGCTGCTTTACAAAGCTTTTTTTTTTAAGACTGCACTTAATTTTCCTCTGGTCCTCTGGTCAGGGACCACCTTTGGGACTGTTCAAAACCCAAGGGTGGTATTAATATACATGTAGGAATTTTACTGTTATTAGACAACTAAAAAACAACAACACATAAATCAGAAAGGAGGTCTAAAATTGGTTTTTAGCCTATTCATTGCCTTTTAAAGCATTTTATCAAAACTTTTTTGGGTCAAAACCCACATTAAAACAAAACAAAAAAAAAAAAAAAAAAAAAAAAAAAAAACAATGATCTTGATGCTTTAGGGTTTGGTACAACAAAAACTCTTTGTAACCTTTGGCTCGGTGGGGGACGCCTATAAGTTCCCTGGTAGGCGTCTCTTACCTGATGCCCCCAGTTGACCTGTCTCATGAGCTACGTCGGTCGGTGTGTGCTCGGAGGGGGATGTGCTGTGTTTGCCGGGTCTTGTCCATCATCCGTTTCGGTTTCAAAACTTTGGGGTTTAGACACACTTATGAAGATTAAATATCAGAAATGCCTCTGTGTCACTAAATTTGGTATAGTTCCGCATTAATTACATACATTTCTGGTATCTTTACGATTTGCACTTTAATGCAGGCTAAACAGACATGGACGCAAAACGTTACACCTGTGACGGATGATGTAGTCTCAAGATCGGTTCAATCAATAAGATTTTGTATCAGATAAAAACTTTACTTTCCAATACAGGGGTCTTGTGTTCATTGCACAGCGGACCTGTTAATGATTTAAGAGGCCTCGTTCGTCCATTTGTAAATCCGTCAAAATTTGCGCCTCCAAACTGTTCAAGTCCATTTCTCAAGAATTAGAAGAGCTACGCTAATAATACTTAATACTTTGTATCTATGGGTGACAAGTTTAATGCAACATCCACATTTGACGTCGACCTTTATTTCATGATTAGATTAAACCTATTTTATTGTATTCTTTCAAACAATGTAATTGGACAAAAGTCATACAACATTAGATAGTCCTGTCCCTAAACATTTACAAATTAGTTTTAAATGGTACAGTATTTCATGGTTCGTTGCGTCAACCGAGTTCAAGTCTATTTCTCCTCCACGAAACTTCATACAAACGTGCATCCTTGGATTGCAACTTGGACGCAAGCATTCAAAATTGACATAAACATACAGTTCTTGGTTCACCGAGTTTGTAAAATGGCAGGTTATCCAATCTTAGATACGCTCGTATTTGCACCTGTCCTTATTGTTCGAGTACTTTTCTATAGAACAGTAAGGTTAAAAGGCAGGATCCTTGTACACATTAGCATCTATGGATGTGAACTTGAATACAGAATTGGCCCCACGGGCGCCACATAGCCTTCCATTTTGAAAACACGCCTATACAAATACATTGTAAATTTAATCGCCGAAAAAACGAAGATTTTCAGATGCAAAATTGTGATATTTTTTCTGATTTCTGCTCAAAATATAGATTGTGGATACTCGTTAGAACCGCCTCAGTGATGCGGTTCTAACGAGTACCCACAATATATATTTTAGAGCAGAAATAAAAAAAAAATAAAGTATACCCCTGTAAACCCCAGTTTTACTGTTATGGTTTGTCTTTGGGTGTTTGTGTCGCTTATATTATTTTATTTTGGATAGCCTATTGGCCATTTTGTGGGAAAGTAACTGTCCTTTTGGCTTTCCGCTATTGATGTTTCCATTAGGGTCTGTTTGTTCATGTTTGTGTTTTTTTCCCCGTCGGGGTCTCTGATGAGAGCTGTGGGTTAATTGACCCCTCCGCAAGAATTGATTGACAGGTATTCAAGCCAATCGTTCGATCGATAGTCAGCGATGCGCGCGCTGGCCGTTGCTAACTTCCATAACCTTAGACAAGCTAACCTCTAACAACGTGTCTAACAATAGAATATCAAGGGATTGAAAACAGTGATTAAAATTTTGTTTAGAAGCCAAAGTGATTCTACAACGTGAGTGGACAGTTTTCAACCCCTTTCAGATGCGTGAACTTTATTTTTATTTTTAGAAAAAAAAAACAAAAAACATACAAACACTAACAATATGGTAGTAACATCATGATGTGTAAACCAATCATTGTACTGGAAACCTCAAAACGGGAAAGTGGCAAACAGTGCAGGCCCAGATCACGCCATAGAACGCTGAGTCTGATCAGGGTCTTTAATTATGGCAGGAATTTTAACCATTTTCTGAACAACTCTCTCAAGTTACGCACCCTTACATCCCTAAATGTTGAAAACGACTTCTGCATTATATAAGGGGGATTCCATTCAGTACAAAAACCGCTAACAAGTCCAAAAATTGACTTCCTGGAAAACCTCACTTTAATATATTCAGATTGTAACCTCATATGAGGGGATCTGTCAAAAGGTTTTAACAATGAAATATTTGTTCAGACGACATTTTTTCTGCTATTAAAAACAAAAATTACAAGTACTCATCAAATCGCCTCTGTGAGAACTCAAAATCACTGTCTGGAGTAGACTAGAAAATGAGAAAACAGTTCATCTGATAATTGCCTTTCTTTGAGCAATGATATATAACATTATGTTGCACAAGTACAAGGTACTCTCGTTATAACGACAGTTTTTGTTTCCTAACATATTTGCTTTAATAAGGAATTTGTCGTTACAAAGAACGCCAATGATTATGATAGATAATAAATGCCCTTTACCCCATAATTACTCCAACAAAGAAATGTGATCGATATTTTTAGCATCGCCTCGTCGAGGCGATTCTGACAAATGTCTAGAACATTTGTTCTACGAGTACCAGATTACAAGAATCTCATTACTATGGATTCAAAATGGGCGTTTCCAACCAAAGGGATGCTCGTGCTGATCAAAATCAAGGCTAAGCCTTGGGCTAAGGATTCATTCGGAGGAAATTGTCGTTATAATCTTTTATCGTACAACGAATGTCGGTATACAGAGGGTCCACTGTAAACTATTCTTATTATTATTAATTGTCTAAGCTCAGCCAGCCAGCATGAAAAGATGCCTGTCACGATGATAATTCTGACCCCCTTACACCCCACTTTTATTTTGTAAAACTGGGGGGTTTAGGGGTATACATTATTTTTCTTATCTCTGCTAAAAATATAGTACACAGGGGTACAACGTGGTGATTTTCTAGAGACTTATGAAGTTTTAGATCGAAATTGTGATGTGCATCAATACCCGAAACTGTATGAAGATTTCAGAACCCTCCAGGAAATGTTCTTTAAGTGCGTTTTTTTTTCTAATTAAAAGTCGACATGTCAAAACGAAAAAAAATGAACATTTTCATATTGTGTTGTAAAAATCGGCTAGTAAATCTTTCAGTTTTGCTCGTGTAATTATTGCTTACGTCGCCATTTTTTGAATAGCTTGTCTAAGGTAGCAACAAAAGAGTTATGTTCCTTGACGGGGCGTGGCTAAGCGGCGCATACGGAGGGGTCAATTGTATCGATTCCTGATCATTGCCTCCACCTCTAATATTCAAGGGGGTCGGAAGTATATAGGCGCGTTTTTGTGATGACCGGAATACAGGGTTGAAGGGATAAACGTCGAGGAGAAACTGCTACCAACGCCACTGTGAAAGACACCATTTTGTGACGTCATTGTGTGTACATATGCATATGGATTATTCATAATGTTGTTGCAATTACGCGTTTGTGAAAAATGTAGGAGCCCAATAAATGACAGATAATAAATGTTGCTAGAAATCTACAAAATTTGTTTCAGCTTTAATCAGATAGTGACTGTAATTTTCAATATTTATCATCATTCCAAAGAAAACATTATAGTCATGATAATGATATCAATGCACAGAAAAGCGGAGCCGTAAGGCGGTTTATTTATAAATCAGAGTGCTAGTATCCCCAATGGCCGAATGGATGGGAATGTGTAGTCATTTTTTAATCACTGCTTCAAACATAGATTGTGGCTGCTCGTTAGAACCGCCTCAGTAAGGCAGTTCAAACGAGCACCCACAATCATGCTATGTTTTGAACAATAGTATGGAAAATTAAATTTATCCTTGATAGCTCTAAATTCCCTTACATAAAGTGGGGATTACAGGGGTATGATATTTCCGCCATGTTACACGGTAGATGGCATACGCTTTTTGTTGTTTTTTTTTTTTGCTGTTTTTTTTTCGTTTGCGTTCCCTTATGCTGAGTCCCTCTGAAACAGGGAGTTAGTCTTAAAGGAAAGCAAATTCAGAAGCAATTAAGGCGTAACTATACCTAATTTAGTGACACAGAGGCCTTTTTGATATTTAATCTTCATCAGTGTGTCTCAACCCCAAAGTTCTGAAACCGAAACGGATGATGGACAAAACCCGGCAAACACAGCACATCCCCATCCGAGCACACACCGACCGACGTAGCTCGCGAGACAGGTCAACTGGAGGCATCAGGCAAGAAACGCCCACCCGCGGACTTATAGGCGTCCCCAACCGAGCAAACATCAGCAAACATGGCCCACGCTCCACGGCATCAGGAAGGAGATGTCCAAAGGAGCGAGACTTGCAAAATTGAAAATTTAACAAAAAGTGGGAACCAAATCCGCTAAGATGTCTCACTTGACAGGTCAGTCTTAGTTTTAGAAAAAATAGACTTTTATACTGCAAAAATTAAAGATATAATATAGCTATTTAAATCAGTACCTGAGTACTGACGTCAACACTGCAGTATCAACCTCAACACTCAGGAACTGATACTGAGCTGATGATACCCTCGGGGACGAACGAATCATCCACCAGCAGAGATACAGACCCAGTGGTTGCAATTAAGGCGTAACTATGCATAATTTAGTGACACAGGGGCCTTTCTGATATTTAATCTTCATCGGTGTGTCTCAACCCCAAAGTTCTGAAACCGAAAAGGATGTTGGACAAGACCCGGCAAACACAGCACACACCCCTCTGAGCACACACCGACCGACGTAGCTCGCGAGACAGGTCAACTGGAGGCATCAGGCAAGAAACGCCCACCCGCGGACTTATAGGCGTCCCCCACCGAGCCAACATCAGCAAACATGGCCCACGCACCACGGACGTCCCGGGCATCAGGAAGGAAATGTCCAAAGTAGCGAGACTTGCAAAATTTAAAATATAACACAAAAGGGGGAACCAAATCCGCTAAGATACATTTCTCACCTGACAAGTCAGTCTTAGTTTTAGAAAAATTAGAATCTTATACTGCAAAAATTAAAGATATAATATAGTTATTTTAATCAGTACCTGAGTACTAACGTCAACAATGCAGTATCAACCTCAGCATTCGGGAACTGATACTGAGCTGATGATACCCTCGGGGACGAACGAATCATCCACCAGCAGAGATACCGACCCAGTGGTTGCAATTAAGGCGTAACAATACCTAATTTAGTGACACAGAGGCCTTTCTGATATTTAATCTTCATCGGTGTGTCTCAACCCCAAAGTTCTGAAACCGAAACGGATGATGGACAAGACCCGGCAAACACAGCACATCCCCCTCCGAGCACACACCGACCAACGTAGCTCGCGAGAGAGGTCAACTGGAGGCATCAGGCAAGAAACGCCCACCCGCGGACTTATAGGCGTCCCCAACCGAGCCAACATCAGCAAGCATGGCCCACGCTCCACGGAAGTCCCGGGCATCAGGAAGGAAGCAACTTATTTCTTTTGAGAGTGGACATAGATGCTCTTACATGAGTGTTCGTGTATTATTGAATTTATTAAACGAATTGAGGAAAAGGGATAAAATGCGAGGCTTTGCCGAGCATTTTGTCCCTTTTCCTCAACGAGTCTAATAAATTCATTAATACATGAGCACGAATGCAAGATTCTATTTATCATATGACATATAAAACGCATTTTATTCACGATTGTTTACAAAAATGTCAATATTCCGCAGTTAGTAAACGCGACGTCGTTAAGGACGTCGTACATGTAACGTTTCGGGACGTATCTAGCTAATTTGCATATTTAATCCACTAGTGGATTATATAAAATATTGCACGGCGTTATTACACTCTCAGACGCGACGTCATATGATAAAAGAATTTATAAGTAGACAAAATTTCTTTTGAAACAGTCGCCTCCCGTGAAGGTGCATTCATTCCACGTACCACCAGGTTAACCCATATATGACAATGGAATTTCTCACCTAATAAGTTTGGAGTGGTACATTTCCAATTATGGGGGTGTCGGGCTCATTTTGTTTGAGGTAAGTTGTAAACAAATGCATGTACTTTGAGCAAACAGTGTATACCAAAATCAGACGCCACATTCTGCGGCGTCTGATATTGGTTTACACTGTTTGACTTTGCCCCCCATATATAGTTTAACAAGTGTGTGATAAGAGCAACCCCTCAAACCCCACTCTATGGAGGGAAAACTGGGGGTGGGGTTTAAAGGGGTATACATTATTTTGTTCATTTCCTATCCAAAACATATGTTGTGGGTACTCGTTAGAACCGTTTGAGGCGGTTCTAACTAGCACCCACAACATGTGTTTGAAGCATAAATAAGAAAAATATCACAATTTTTTATCCGAAAAGTAACCATTTTGGAGACACGAAAGAATGCACTATGTTGTTGTTGTTGATTTGAGGTTTAACGTCCCCGTCAACACTGTAAAGGTCATTTTGGAGACACTGCTTCCTATTTTGTGGGACTTTTACCCGACATTGAGATGAATTGACATCTCAAACCCTGCCGCCCAATAAAACTAATATGGCATGGACGGTCCGACTCGCACCGCTTTGCCTGGGCAGGCTTAGATCCTCTAAGCGGTTTACCAGTACTCGTGTGCGGGTCGGTTTCAGCTCTGCATGGAAGCATCATGCAGCCCATTTATTTCTTCAAGCCCCGATGGGTGGATATTATATAATTTGTAGTCTCTTTAAGTCACTGCTACAAACATAGATTGTGGCTGTTCGTTAGAACCGCCTCAATGAGGCGGTTCTAACTAGCACCCAAACCTATGTCTGAAATATAAATAAGAAAAATATCACAAATTTTCATCCGAAAATTAACCATTTTGGAGACAAAAGAATGTCAAGTGGATTTGTTTCGTAATGATTGCAAGCCTTTTACGATATTCCAATTCTTATTGTACAATGCAGCTGAATGAGAATTGAAATGCATATCGTAGTCATACAAAAAATACTATTCCAATTAATGAAAACAAGAAAATTCCTGAAAACAATCCCGAATGAATTCGAACGATAGTTATTGACAAACCATAAAGTTGCATGCAATAAGTCGTTCATAAAATAAATGTTAATACACGAAATTATTGGAAGGTTATATGAATCAAATGCCACCAGCTCCTGAGAAAGAGTTTTTTTTTATATATATTTTCTCCAATAATTACTTAGTTTATACAATGGAACTTTCTTTACTTGGACGACCAGTTGATGAATTCTTGTGGTATTATCAATAGTCTAATCTCTTGATATTTCACGGTTATAGTGTAGCCCAAGATCAGACGGGTGCATGGCTTGCTAAACGTAGCACATCTTTATTGTTAACAAACAGTATAACCTCTGATCAGGCCAGCGCTGCACTGTCTGTTAACAATATTTTTTTTTTTTTGTAATACGAAATGAAATACACGGGACACCCCTAAAATTGGAAAATGACATTGTGATAGCTATTTAGGGAAAACTCCTGCCATAGAAGTGTTAAGAACTTTTCGGGAGTTTGATACAATGCACTTTCAGAGGCGACTGCGCTTTCGGAGATAGGTTTCCTGAGAAGCACACCCCTTATTTCAAGAGGCTTATACTAAAGCAAAGAGACAGTGAAATCAGACAACTTGTTCTCCTTGTTGTCCCTTTCAGTCCGGAGTTCTCACAAAAACAGGATTCCGAGCTTATAAAGCATTTATCATGCTCAACTCACTTGAACATGAAATTTGTGCTGCTCATGAATTTTATAATGCCAACAATTGTTGGCATTTTAAAATTTATAAGCAGGACAAACAGCATTCTTTGTTGATCTGAGCAGACAAATTGCTTCCTTTGTTTGTATTTTGATAATTCTGAGCATTTGAAATGTCATGCTCAAGAGAGTTCAGCATTAAAAATGTTTTATAACCTCGAGGCCAGGGGTTGATTCAAAATCATTAACATGATGGCAAACTGTGTCGATCGTATAGAGTCCTCTCATCTAGGTCTACATTGTTGCATAGCGCATAGGTGGCCGTTCCGGACTACAGGAATGATGCATCAATTCACTTAAAAACGGCTGTAACAAGATTTCTTTGTGAAACATGAATACCGCCGGACAACTCTTGTCAAAGACGAAAAGTAGACCAAAGTAGCATGGGCAGATCACATATATCAACAAAAAGGTCTTGCCGATAGACATGCCAATATGAAAGTTGCATAGCAGCTGGTTAAAAGTTATGCATTAAAAACAGCCGGTCAATGGAAACGGTGAAGGTAACAGGTACCAGCGAAATGGTCTTGTCACAAGCCATATACATGCCAAACAAAACATATAAAACTGGTGTAAAAGTTATGATAGTTTTGGATTTTGAAATGTAGACCACGCGACACAGTAGGTCTCGCAAAGTCATTGCTATCAAAGGAAATGCTTAGTCATACGTTACACACACGCCAAACATGAAACTGTATGACAACTGGTCCAAAAGTTATAGCTATTGGTAATGTTTTTGACACAGACAAATGGACAGACAGACAGACGGGCCAAAATATTCCGGGTGCATAAAAGCCACATGTGTAACAACATCTATTTTGTGTATGTTCAAGAACAAGAGGTGTCGAGCTTATTAATTATTTTAATGGATTGAGTTTTAACATATATTCTTGCGTAAATAAAAAATATAAGTGAGGGCAATGACCAGGAAACGATACAATTAACCCACAGCTCCCTTCAGAGGCACCAAAGGGAAAGGAACACAAACATGAAAAAACTAGACCCTAATAGAAACACCAATAGCGGAAAGCCAAAAGGACAGTTACTTTCCCACAAAATGGCCAATATAGCTATCCAAAACAAAAAATATGAGCGATACACACACTCAAAGACAAATCATAACAAAAATAAACAGCGACAGAATAAACGCCTTGGAACGGTCAGTGAACCGAATTCAACTGGGGGGGGGGGGGGGGGGGGGGCTTAAATCTATTAACATCGCTGTTTGAAGGTATTCTTGAATTACACACATTTTTTTAAATTAAGAGTAAATAGAAGACGTGTTCAAACAATAAAACCCATGTTCAAATGATCATATTCACTTGCTGTTTGAACATCGGTTTTGAACTTTTGATATCACAAGATGGTCCTTGCTTTGTTGACATTACTTTGAGTGACGTTTCTTGCGCGCTTTTCAATGAAATATAGACATTTTTCAGTGAAATCGAAATTGATATCGTTACTGCTTCGAAAAGTGAAAATACGATTTTATTTTTCAGTGTCTGTGAATTCGATGAATCATCGAAAAATAGCATATGTTCTCTGTTTGTTTGATGTCAATTAGCTAAACGTAATAAATATGTGTCAGAAATTACACCACGCACGTTTTCAAGTCATTCAGACCGTTGGTGACATCACTTTTAGCGCCTATGCAACGTAAATAATGCACTCGCCAGGCGAGCATAGCAACTTTGAATGGAATTTTAAGTGAACCATTTGAAATTAAAATTCCAAGCCGTTTTCCAGGTGCAAACTGATTTTACACCCAATATTCTAAGCGGTTCACCAGTACTCATGTGCGGTCGGTTTCAGCTCTAAGTGGAAACGTTATGCAGCCCAATATATTTCCCCAAGCCCCGATGTGTGGGGGCCAGGTATAAAAGCAGTATCAATCACAAACAAACTACTGAACCAAATCGAACTTAGGGATGATGCACATCTCGTCCTTTGCCAACCGGGGCATGAAACCAGTGTACATTTACTGTGGAGATGTCCTAAAACCCTACAATTTCTTATGGAAATAAGTCAGTTGCTGAATGATTACGACATACAATGCTTTATTACTGAAAACATTTCATCTTTGGCTTTCAAATACAAAAAAGATGATATCCCCCATTTCATTTTACTGTGTACAAAGTATTATATCTATCTAGTAAGCGGTAAAAATCAAAAGCTGTATGTCAATGTATTCAAGAAAAAAAAACTAAATGTTATGTATAAAGTTCACATTGCCTTTTCTAATAAAGAATAGGAAAGATTTCATAAAGAATAAAGCCCATATACAGAATTAATAAATAGCATTTTATAAATACTACCCACATTGTATATAGGTAAAACAGTTAGTGCCACTGTTGCTTTTATATAAAAACTTTTGGCATTGTGCATTTATGTTTCTCAACAACCTCCATCATCTCGTCCCTAATACGCGCTGAAGATGCTTTTAAAATTAGTGGCATATAATATTCTAATATCCCTCAGCCAAAGGGACTTCAGTTGAAAGGGCTGCCTGGTACGTTTAATTTGGTTTGATTTGAGGTTTAACGTCCCCGTCAACACTATTTAGGTCATTTTGGAGACGTTGCTTCCAATTTTGTGGGACTTTTACCCGACATTGAGATGAAATGACATCTCAATCCCTGCCGCCCAATGAAACCAATAGGGTTTATATGCATGGACGGGCCGACTCGCAACAGTTTTCCTGGGCAGGCTTAGACCTTCTAGGCAGATTACCATTACTCATGTGCGGTCGGTATCAGCTCTGCGTGGAAGCATCGTGCAGCCCATCTATTTCTCCAAGCCCAGACGGACGGGGGCGACCTGGTACGTTTAAACTGGAATCTGGAAAGTATATTCTACATTTAATCTGTCTTGTCAAAATGTTGCTGCTATGTTGGCCTTTGTTCACTCACAGGATTGCAAGGCAACCTATAGTGAATACCTACAATTATGACAGGAAATTATACAATGACAAAACATGCGTGGGAATGCCATATCTGCACATACCAAATATGAATATATTTAGGTCAGAAAGTAAGAAAGGTGTACTTCCACACTAACAAATAATTAAAGTGTATGAAGTTGGCTTGGAGTCTGGAGTATGGAGTTTAGAATTCGATTTATTCCGTAGTAAAATATTAGTGAATGTTAGGAAAAATCGATATTCCAAGTAGAAGTAAAACCAAGATCAGGAATCGATACAATTAACTTACTCCACCCGTCAAAGACACCAAAGGGAAAGAGACACAAACATTAAGCGACCAGACCATAAAGGAAACCTAAACAAAGGAAGGCCATAAGGACAGTTACTTTCCCACAAAATGGCCATATGACCATCCAAAATAAAAAGACACAAGTGATACACACAGTATGTAACAAACAACAACATAAATAAATCGCCACAGAAGAACCGCCTTGGAACGGTCAGTGGAAAGATTTCCACTGGGGGCTTAAATCGATTTTACGTGGCCACAATCCTCGCCCTTACTTCCGTCGCGATTTAGACAAATAATTTGTTCAGTCCGCATGAAGGCCTCCTAACTCATCAGTGCAACATCTCCGTGAACACAAATAATCAAAGAACCGCAGAGGTTAGACAACGGTGAGGACTCGACAGCAAGAAACCACTGAAATGCTGGAGCAAAAGAAAACCAACAGTTAGACTCCGATGGGGCCGACCAGAGACGGAGCATCAGGCACCAACCAACATTACCTTGAATTAGATCTCTTTAATTCTCAATAAGCCTTTACGTTGGAACCGTCATAGAATCTGAGGCCTGACCCATCGGCGTGCAATTAAAGAGGGAAGCAAAGTTGCCAACCGTGATTGGGTTAACTACCATGCATGCAGTCTGTCGTATAATATTCATGTTGTACCCAATCTTTTTATATCGAAGAATGATTTTACGAAATTGGGTGCTAAAGTCATTGCGGTTATATATTTTTCTGAATTTATATACTAAGTCACCATATAATTCGCCGCGAATCCCACATTGCATATGTCTACAATGGCATCCAGCTGTCACTAGAACTAGTGTAGATGGAAATGATTGCCATCTTTCTTCTTTCTAGTCCAGATGTGGATTGTGCCCAGCGGGCACGTGATGTTTATGCAAAGACGTATTAACATTGACGTTGCAACGACGTTGAAACAACGTGGCATACACGATGTATGCCTGCTGGGGTGCCGCATATTTGAAACTGTTCTAATAGGTACCTACAGTCTGTTATTTTTGTAGGGAGTTAGGTGACGGAAATATGGAAAATAATAAAGATCCTGGTGGATCTCACTTTTATCTTTATACGGTGGTATTTAGAGGGGTTTCAGATTACAGACGTGTTAATCTTCTTATAAAAAATATTGTATTTATGCATATTGATAGGCTCCAGACTGTCAGGGCAGCAGAAACTGAAAGGGCAGTACACAGGATAGAAAGAAGTGTAGTTGGGGTACGTGGAATGCATCTACTCGAGAAACCTTTTTAGATGTGGCCTAGGTCCAATACGATAACACATCCGTGTGATATAGTGCATTTTTTCATACCTCAAAAAAGGTAATTTTCTGATGAAATTTTATGATATTTTTCTTATTTTTACTCATAACATAGGTTTTGGTACTCTTTAGAACCGCCTCATTGAGGCGGTTCTAACGAGTACCCACAACCTATGTCTTGGAGCAGAAATAAGGAAAATAATGTATACTCCCTAAACCCCAGTTTTCTCTATATAAAGTGGGGTTAAGGGGGTCTTCATTTCACGGACTTGTTCACCTGATGTCTAAAACTGGGTCTAAAAGATGATCAAGCAAATAAAGAATAAAATTTACAGATTCCAAAAAATAAAGAAAAACAAAAAAATGTGTAGACCAAGATCAAAGCGTTCTGATCTGGATCTGCGTTGTTTGATTTTAGAGCTGCGTCGCCACACATGCCAGGTACAATTACGACAACACGCCTATACAAATACATTGTAATCTTTACCGCCGAAAAAATGAAAATTTTAAGGTGAAAAATTGTACTATTTTTCTTATTTTTGTTCTAAATATAGATTGTGGTACTCGTTAGGACCGCCTCGATGAGGCGGTTCTAACGAATACCAACAATCTATGTTTTTGAGTAGAAATAAGAAAAATAATGTATACCCCTGTAAACCCCAGTTTTGCTATTTAAAAGTGGAGTTCAAGGGGGTCAAAATTATGTAGGCGTGTTTTCGTGATGCCATGTGTTGTTGTTTGGGCAGAAATTACTGGTTCCCGTTTCATCTGGGAAGCAAGCACAGGGGTGGCAATATGCATTTGAAGCAGAAAAGCAAAAGCCAGGCATTATTACCGGTCAGTATCCAGAAGTACTGTCCGGTGATTATCACAAAAAAGACAAACTCGTGCAGTACAGCCATAGCTCATTTTTTATGTAGAAGGAGTAGGTTGGGTATTAAATTGCTTAAGTTGTCTCATCATCTGTCTGATTTGAGGTTTAACGTCCCCGTCAACACTGTATAGGTCATTTTGGAGACGCCACTTTCAATTTTGTGGGATTTTACCCGACTTCGAGATGAAATGAGATCTCAAGCCCTGTCGCCCAATGAAACCAATAGGGTTTATAAGCATGGACCGTCCGACTCACACCGCTTTGCCTGGCAGGTTAGAACCAGTACTCGTGTGTGGTCTGTTTCAGCTCTGCGTAGAAGCATCATGCAGCCCATCTATTTCTTCAAGCCCCAATAGGCGGGGGCCGAAAATGGCTCTGTAAACAAAAAAATACAGCGTTGCTTTAACATCAGGACCAGGGCAATACCATGGCAATACCACAAAATATTTGACAAAGAAAACTGGATATTTTTATTTTTCCTTATTACAGTTAAATTCCTATTTTAAGACCACCTTTGGGACTGTTCAAAAGTGGTCTTTAAGACCACTTTTGAACAGTCCCAAAGGAGGTCCCTCGCTAGAGGACATTGTGTGCAGAAAGCACGAAGACAGAGTAACTGCACCCTTCTTAATAAGCTTTTTAAAGCACAATTAGTCTTAATTTAAGGTGGTCTTAATAGCGGATAGAAGCCTCCGTGGTGTAGTGGTTATGCTACTCGCCTTGTAAACCAGGGGTCGCAGGATCGATCCCGGGCTTTCCCAGACTTTCGGATGAGTCTTTAAACCGAGGTCCCGTCTCCGTATGACCTTAGCTGTTGGTGGGACGTAAAACTCAAACACTCGCTCTTAATAGCGGAATTTCATTGTATAAATAAATAGACGCATATTTTATTTACTGGAAGTCGTTTGCCTTATCTTTTTAAACGTCATAAAAACTTATGAATGTGTCAGACTCATATTAAGAGCTTATTCTGATAAGAAATTCTGCTCTTATCAGGCAGTTAAGACATATGCCATTAAATGTTACCCATATATGACAGTTTCTTGCACACCAGACAAGGAAATCCATGATATTACCCTGGGATAGAAATTTATGTTCTGACCCTGGTGTTCTGACCCAAAAACGAATATAATCGCGTGTTTGATAAATGCACTGGTTGATTTGATTACGACCTCAGACTCTCCGTCGTTAAGGTTGACGTCACAGCACGTTGCGTGACGTCACGAAACATTCCTGTAGTGTTATCATAATATGGCGGACGTCGGTACTCGAAGTGACTGCAGCATTAAAAATCGGCCCTAAAAATGGAAGGTATGCAAGAAAAAGAATCCCACATGGGTGTGAGGGGTGGATAGAAAAATCCGTCACTCGGGATCACTGTTCGGCATCACTCGGCAAGCCTCGTGATGCCGGACAGTGTCCCTCGGGACGGATTTTTCCATCCACCCCTCACACCCATATAAGATTCTTATAAATTTTGGACAGGAGGCTTTTTTACAATATAAGTCTCAATTTTATTATTTATTGTGTCTTATACAAAATTCCCTGTACTTTAAATGAACAGCGAAAACGCCCTTTTGTGGTATCTGGATCTCTTTACTGTTTTCTGGGTTAATCTGTGAACTGTCATTTAGTCGTCTGATGTGTGTGCTAAAAATCTTTAATGGGAACACATGGCAGATTTTCCGCCATTTTTCAAAGGGAGACAACTTTTAGGATTTCCTGTTCGCTTTTCTATACGCCCTGACCCACTAAAAAGGAGTCTACTCTTAAAGAAATGAATTTGCTCCTTAATACCTTCCTTTAAGAGTTGACCCCTATTGACATGGGAGACAAAAATACTTTTGCACGAGTTACCTCCCCTAAAGGTGTTCCAATTCCCCTTATAGAATGATATTTTTCTGGAAAGCTCCTGTTTAGTCTCCATATTGTTCGACTGTTTATGCGATCTATTTTATTATTACGCCTCACGTGACTTTCCCATACAAAACTCCCATAAGCCTGAAGGTGCTGTCACCCATCGATAATTTCGACTATCGAAAGCGCGGAATTTGGTGCGCGCAAGGTTCGGTTCTTGAGCTTTAAACTAATTCTCCTCCTAAACTGGTAGATGGATACTGAAATAATTTCAAAAGAATGTTCCTTGGGTGACACTTTACCAAACTTGCTTGAACTTTTCCATTCCGATGAACCAGGCTAACAAAGCACTGTTTAAATGACTTCTTCTCCTCAACCAGTGGATGGGATTTTAAATACTTTCACAGGAATGTTTTGGGGTGACTGACCACTCCGCTCGGGTGAATAAAATGGACTAGAGATTAAAATACGAGTAGAAATACATTTAAAGGACTTCTTTTCCAAACCGGTGGATGGATTTAAAAAAAATACAGGAATAAATAAGATGGCCACAAGAGCTGAAAGCAGAAAACAGCTTTAACCGAGTTATTGTCCTAATGACTTCTCATTACAATAACACACCCGTGCGACATAGTGCATTTTTCACATCTCCAAAATTGCTACTTTTCTGATGAAAACCCGTGATATATTTCTTATTTATACTGCAAACATAGGTTGTGGATGCTCGTTAGAACCGCCTCATGGAGGCGGTTCTAACGAGTACCCACAACCTATGTCTTGGAGCAGAAATAAGAAAAATAATGTGTACCCGCGTAAACTCCAGTTTTCTCTATATAAAGTGGGGTTTAGGAGGGTGTTCATTTCACGGACTTGTTCACGTGATGTCCTTCTAAATATTTTGGAATAATTTCACTGGAATCTTACTTGGGCCACCTTCTTCCAAAATTGCTTACACGGTTCTGCTAAACAAGGAAGTCGACAGTGCTTAAAAATAGGGGGAAAAAAAAACTTCAAAAATGGCTTCTCTTCCTAAACAAGCGGATTTTAGCTCAGCTCAGCTGACTGCTCAGGGGAGCTATTGAGGTCACTCACCCTCCGTCGTCATCGTCGACGTCCGTCCATCTGTCCGTCCGTCCGGCGTCCATCAACAATTTCTTTAAACGGCATCGCCTCCTTAACCACTGAAGATATTCTTTCCAAACTTGACAGCAATGATCCATGGATGGTCTTCTTTCAACATTATTCAAAGAATTTCATTCAATGCATAGTTCTGGTTCCCATGGCAACAAAGAGGAAAATTAACAAAACCGTTAAAATCTTCTTGTTTGAGACCAGAAATGCAGCTGCGACTAGTGGAACTCTGCCAAAGTTGTTCAAATTATAGCCCCGGGGTCCAAAATGACCCCGCCCCAGGAGTTTCTTGATTACCATAGACACATATACGAAAAAAAGCTCAAAGTCTGCTTGTCTGAAACCAGAAGGCCGAGACATTTGAAATTTGGCATGCAGCTTCATCTAGTGGACCTCTACCAGGTACCGCAATGACTTCAGCACCCAATTGCGTAACCTCATTCGTTATACGACAGACTGCATGCATGGTAGTTAACCCAATCACGGTTGACAACTTTGCTTCCGTCTTTAATTGCAAGCCGGTGGGTCAGGCTTCAGATTCTATGACGGTTCCAGCGTTAAGGCTTATGTTGCTCTGTCTTTGGAGATGTTGCACTGATGAGTTAGGAGGCCTTCATGCGGACTGAACAAATTATTTGTCTTAATCGCGACGGAAGTAAGGGCGAGGATTGTGGCCACGTATAATCCATTTAAGCCACCCCCAGTGGAATTCGTTTCCGCTGACCGTTCCAAGGCGGTTCTTCTGTCGCGGTTTATTTTTGTTATGGTTTGTCTTCGGGTATTTGTGTCACTTATATTATTTTATTTTCGATAGCCTATTGGGCATTTTGTGTGGTGTGTGTATGTGTGTGTGTGGGGGGGGGGTGGGGGGTGGGGGTGTCCTTTTGGCTTTCCGCTGTTGGTGTTTCCATTGTGGTCTGTTGTTTCATGTTTGTGATTATTTCCCTTTGGTGTCTCTGATGGGAGTTGTGGGTTAATTGTATCGATTCCTGATCATTGCCTCCACTTCTATTTTGTTCAAATTCTAGCCCTGGGGCCCAAATTGGCCCTTCCCGTCTGGTTTTACATGGAGTTGTTATGTGCAAATATTAAAAAAATCATCTTGTCTGAAAGCCCAGGTCTAACTCTTTGATATTTGGTGTGCAGCTTTGTCTAGAAGACCTCTGTCAAAGTCATTCAAATTATAGCCCCAGGGTCACTTATTTAACATAGACCTATACAGGGAAATGTTTTGAAAATCTTCTTGTCTGAAACAGGAAGGTCCAGGCACTTGATATTTGGCATGCAGCTACATGTAATGGACCTCCACCGGGGTGGTTCAAATTAAACCCCTGGGGCAGAAAATAGTCCCACGCTTGGGACCACTAGTTTTACATAGAATTCTAACACAGTGCGCCTATATAGGCAATGGAAAATAAATGTGTTTTATTCTACAACAAGTCACGGCAAGGAACAGCTTGACGAGTGACGTCATTAAAAACTGCCAATTTATGACTTCACTAGTCGATTTCCTTGACGATAGACGGTGTAACGTCATATTCTCGCATCGAAAACGTTAGAAAAGGATATAAATGCATGTGTTTCAGTCGATAAAATTAGCGGGATTTCTTCTCACAATGGCGAAAAGTTCAGAGATTTTGAAGGAAACAACAGCATTAATGCCGATTTTCAGCCTGTTAGAATCGAAATAGATCAGCTCTAGTTTGTGATTTGTTGAGTAATAAATCACAGTTTGGAGGTCAGTTGTAAAGTAGATCAAATCACGAGCGCTCGCTCGTGATTTGATCTACTTTACAACTGACCTCCAAACTGCGATTTATTACTTAACAAATCACAGCTAGCCCTGATCTATTTCTTAATTATAATGAGAAAAAACTTTAAAATTCTTGCTTGTCTTCTCTGTGCTCAATCGTATTGCAACATTAATGCCACGTCATGAGAAAATATGTTTTTCATCACGAAAACACGCCTATATAATTTTGACCCCCTTGAACCCCACATTTATACAGTAAAAATGGGGTTTACAAGGGTAAACATCGCCCCCGCCCATCGGGGCTTCAAGAAATATATGGCTGCATGATGCTTCTACGCAGAGCTGAAACCGATCCGCACTCGACTATACTGGTAAACCGCTTAGAGGAACTAAGCCTGCCCAGGCAAAGCGGTGCGATTCGGCCCGTCCATGCTTATAAACCTTATTGGTTTAATTGGGTGACAGGGCTTGAGAAGTCATTTCATCTCAATGTCGGGTAAAAGTCCCACAAAATGGAAGTAACGTCTCCAAAATGACCTTTACAGTGTTGACGGGGACGTTAAACCTCAAATCAAACAAACAAGGGTAAACATTATTTTTCTTATTTCTGCTCTAAACTATAGATTGTGGGTACTCGTTAGAACCGCCTCATCGAGGCGGTTCTAACGAGGATCCACAATCTATAGTTTAGAGCAGAAATAAGAAAAATGATGAGGCGGTTCTAACGAGTACCCACAATCTATAGTTTAAAGCAGATAAAAGAAATTAAATAAATAAGAAAAATATCATAATTTGTCATCTTAAAATTTTCGTTTTTTGGTGGTGAACATTACAATGTATTTATATAGGCGTGATTTCGTAATGGCCATTTGCGAACAACGACGCTGCAGAATAGCCTGCACATTACAGTTCCCGTTCTTTAACACATACATGGCTAGCTACCCTTTTTGAGGAATTGGAAAACAGTGCAGACCCAGATCAGACGCCGCAAAATGCAGCGTCTGATCTGGGTCTACATTGTTTGCTGACAGGACATACATTTTTTGCCAAATTTACTGCTTACATGACAAACCTCGCACCCCTACAATTAGAGATGAAACACTCCAAACTTATTAGTTGGGAGATTCCATTGTCATATACATGGGTTAAGCAAACAATGTAGGGTGGTTACACACAAAAAAATCGCCCCCGATCATCAGGGCTTAGAGAAATATTTGGGCTGCTTGATGCTTCCAGGCAGAGCTGAAACCGACCGCACACGAGTCCTGGTAAACCGCTTAGAGGATCTCAGCTTGCCCAGGCAAAGTGGTGCGAGCAGGCCCGTATATGCTTATAAGCCCTATTGGTTTCATTGGGCGACAGGGCTTGAGATGTCATTTCATCTCAATGTCGGGTGAAAGACCCTCAAAATTGGAAGCAACGTCTCCAAAATGACAATCAAACAAAATCGATACAGTCGACCCACCAGTCCTGTCAGTGATTGTCCTTGACTGGTCTGAAGTTATTGTATTATTCCATCACGTGAACAAGTCCGTGAAATAAAGACCCCCCTAAACCCCATTTTATATAGAGAAAACTGTTGTTTACGGGGGTAAACATTATTTTCCTTATCTCTGCTCCAAGACATAGGTTGTGGGTACACGTTAGAACCGCCTCAATGGTGCGGTAAAACCTATGTTCTGAGTATAAAATAGAAAAAAAATATCACACATTTTCATCAGAAAATGACCTTTTTTGAGGTATGAGAAAATGTACAATATCACACGGATTTTTGTTCGTAATGCCTACTTTTCATGAATTTCAACATTTATTTTCTGTGACAAACTACATATTTTTTTGCTCATCCCTGCTGCTGAAACTGAAGAAACAAATGGAATAGTTTATCAAAGAATATTAAATCGTTTTTTTTCTACTCAAAGCCTTTGTATTTTACATGACTACCATATCTGAAATGTCACTCACCATATTCTGTTTGATATGCATATCAGTGGAAAAACATATTACAGAATATGCATAGTCAACATATGTTCTGCACTATAGGATATCACTGTTTTTGTTTGTTTGATTTGAGGTTTAACGTCCCCGTCAACACTGTAAAGGTTATTTTGGAGACGTTGCTTCCAATTTTGATGGGACGTTTACCCGACATTGAGATGAAATGACATCTCGGGCCATGTCGCCCAATGAAACCAATAGGGTTTATTAGCATGGACAGTCCGCCTCACACCGCGGTTCCTGGACAGGCTTAGATCCTCTAAGCGGTTTACCAGTACTAGTGTGCGGGCCGGATTCAGCTCTGCGTGGAAGCATCATGCAGCCCTTTTATTTCTTCCAGCCCCTATGGGCGGGGAGGATATCATCTTCCAGCCCCTATGGGCGGGGAGGATATCACTATAAAATGACATTTGTTATGAAACACTGTCGTCTTGGTTTTTTATGAACATAGATTGCGGGTACTCGATAGAACCGTTCTATCGAGTACCCAGACCATATGTTTGAAGCAAGACTAAAACAATAATGTATACCCCTGCAAACCCCACATTTCAATATAAAAGGTGAGATGTATGGGGTCTTCTTTATTTCACGGACTGATTCACGTGGTGTCTGCATACTTTTCATTCGGTTCGATGATGTTTGGACTATTTCGTATCTGGTAGTTATAGCAACCGAACTAAACCTTTCTTGGATTTATGGGTTGGTAATTCGCTGTGATGATGAAGGTTTGTTAACATCTCAACATCCCGAACACATGTTCGTGTAACAAAAAAACCCTCTAAATCCCACTTTATATAGAGAAAATCGGGATTTAGGGGTGAAGATTATTTCCCTTATTTTTGTTCAAAAACATAGGTTATGGGTACTCGTTAGAACCGCCTCGATGAGGCGGTTCTAACGAGCACCCACAGCCTATGTTTGGAGTAGAAATAAGACAGATGTCACAATTTTACCTATTACAGTATCTGTCATTTCTGACACCATGTTGGACACTATCTTTTCGCATGGACATGCATCACGAAAACATGCCTATATAATTTTGAACCCCTGGAACCCCACTTTTATACAGTTAAACTTGGTTATCAGGGGTAAACATTATTTTTCTTATTTCTGCTCCAAAATATAGATTGTGGGTACTCGTTAGAACCGCCTCGATGAGGCGGTTCTAACGAACACCCGCAATCTATATTTTGAGCAGATATAAGAAAAATATCACAATTTTTCGTCTAAAATTTTCGTTTTTTAGGTGGTAAAATTTACAATGTATTTGAATAGGCATGATTTCGTAATGTTTTCTTAATGTGACAAAAGTACAGTCGAACTTCAACAGCTTGAATACCTTTGGGACCATGAAAATTGTTCGAGATAATGGTAGTTCGACCTTTTGAGGGGTTAATGATAGCACTAGGCCATGAGGCATAATAGGTATGACTGAAGTATAGCTTTTTGATCTTCATAAATAAAGTAATGCTGCGCAGCGTACTCATTAGTAGAGGCGATTCTAATGAGTACACAAAAGGATAAAATCAGGGAGACCTAAAAAAATCATGAAGATATGATTTCTGAAGCTTAGATAAGAATTCTATAGGGACTCAAGAATGAATCCGAATTAGCCATGATAAATGATACATTTTTGTTCCAGTTGTATGTTTATACCTTTCTTTCCCGAAACACACAAAAGGTACAAGACCTACATCGTTAATCGTCCTGTTTGTGAGTTTGACTAAATTCCACATTTACATGAATTTGTTCTTTTTTATTATCTTGAAAATGTATGATGCTTGTACCCATTAGAACCGGGGCTTGGAGAAGCATCCAAGCAGAGCTGAAACCGTCCGCACACGTGTACTGGTTAACCGTTTTGAGGATCTTAGCCTGTTCAGACAAAGGTGTGCGAGTCGGACCGTCCCTACATAAACCCTTTTGGTTCGTTTGGGCGGCAGGGCTTGAGATGTCATTTCTCATAATGTCGGATAAAAGTCCCACAAAATTGGAAACAAGGTTTCCAAAATGACCTAAATAGTGTGACATGGAGGTGAAAACCTCAATTCAAAACAAACAAAAACTAATCATTAGAGCCCGAATATGGCGATACTAACGAAAACTCACGAAAAAGACTAAAAGATTATCCGAAAAATATATATTGTTAAACTTCGATATCTCGAACACGGATTGCTAATTCGAACTCGTTCTGGGGTACCTAGAGAACTCTTCAGACAGCTCCAGATATCCTAATATATAGGATATTTTTATTATTATTTTATCGTGAAAAAGGTATGCTGCTGATCATTCCGATGACGTCTAAATGGATACACCTTTAGGGGGAGGTAACTCCTGCAAAAGTATTTTTGCCCCCATGCCAACAGGGGTCAATTCTTATAGAAAAGAATTTGCTCTTGAGGAGAAAATTCTTTCCTTTAAGAGTAGACCCCTTTTTCATGGAACATAATTAATAGGAAAGCGAACAGGAAGTCTCGAAAGCTGTCTTTGAAAAATGGCGACAAAATCTGCCAGGTGTACCCATTCCTCTTATGTAGCATTCTTACAATGATTTTTCTTTCATTTGCCTTATTTCTGATCCAAACATAGATTGTGGGCGCTCGTTAGAGCTGCCTGCTTGTGGTGGTTCCAACAAATACACACAACCTATGTCTTTGAGAAGAAATAAGGAATAAGGAACAAATTGTATACCACTGTAACCCCAAATTTTCTCAATATAAAGTTTGATTTAGAGGGGTGTTCATTTCACGGACTTGTTAAACAGATGTGTAGCAGACGCGGATAGCTGTTTGGACTTGTTTGAATTGAGGTTTTACGTCCCCGTCAACACTCTTTAGATTATTTTGGAGACGCCGCTTTAAATTTTGCGGGGCTTTTATCCGACATTGAGATAAAATGACATCTCAAACCCTACCGCCCAAACAAACCAATAGGGTTTATATGCAGGGACGGTATGACCCACACCGCTTTGCCTTGGCAGGCTTAGACTTTCTAAGCGGTTTCCTGGATCGGTGGAAACACCGTGTAGCCCAATCTATTTCTCCAAGCCCCGATGGACGGGGCCCTACATGGATAGCTGTACAAATCCAGTATAGACATTTATATAAACCCCTTTTAATTGGCGGTTTTTGTCATTTCAGATTAGTTGTAAAACACAAGGGAAAAGGACGGCTACACAGACACTAATTATGCAGGTATGAACATTCAGGAATATACGTTATCTATGGTTTTACTGGTGATTCAAAATTAGCCCTTACATCCATTACTGTCTGAAGTGTATTCTTCCATCTTTGAACTTGGACTGCCTTTTTATTGATTTAACGCCCTTTCAAGTTTATTTCACTCATACTGAGCCGATCGTTAATCAGAGATGGGCGATAACCGGAGTACCCGGAGAAAAACCACCTGAACTTCTTTTGCAGAACTTGGGGTCTCACATGTGGCCCGGGCCAAGCTCGAACCACAGCGGTGAGGGACCTAATGATTAAGTGTCAGCGCTCTTATCCACTGGGCCATGGAGGACCGTGCTTGGACTGCTTGCAAATAGAGTGATAAGTCAAATTAATAAGATGACCATCAGTGATCATCGTAAGATGACCATCAGTGATTATCCAGAAGACACTGCTCGTTGTTGCTGGAAAGGGTTGTAATCAAAATCATTGACAGAATGTCAAATAGTGCAGATCTAGTTCTACAAGGTTGAAAAAGTTTAGTTATGCTGTATAGCTTCGTAATCGGAATAAATGCGCGAAGGCATACGGCAGACATGAAGTTGAAAAGTAAACCTAAATACCACTAGCTTTCTTCTGGTCATATTACATCGTAGTGCTGGACAAACATAAAACAAGACAACTAGCATGATGAAATGCGACACGAGAAGCAAAAATGTGTCTTTGGACGCGTGTCCAATGTGCTGACTGAACTTAACCTGGGTCCTCACTCTGTCGGAACTCAGGCTTCCTTGTTTGCATGACGATACGATAGGTTATCAGGTATCACAAAGACTCTAGATAAATAGACTGATATGAGTATATAGAGTTTATTTGGTTGTTTAGATCGATTACGGTGAAATAATTCATAAGTGTTCTAAGGCTTCAGAGTAAAAAACGAGTGAGCGATAGCGAACGAGTTTTTTTACAGGAAAGCCTTAGAACACGAGTGAATTATTTCTTCGTAATCAATCAAAACAAAAAAATAAACTATTTATTACATTTCCATTCGTGTTTTGACTTTGGATTTTCAAATTCAACTGTTCTAATTTCCAACCTAAATAGTTTCAGTCAGGGTATGGATTTCAGGGGGCGTGGTTTATATTGAAAATCAGTCGCCATCTTGTTTTAATTTCAATGCAAAAATTATCCTGTGCTTGAAATACAGATACAACAATGTAATGAAAGTAAGTAGTATACGGGCCACTTTGGCGTCAAGACAATAGATTACGTAATAAACAAAGGACGAGAACAATAGAATACGTAATAAACAAAGGACGTGAGAGATGATAACAATGTATGATGTAATAAACAAAGGAGGTGAGAGATGATAGCCGGCAAAGGAGAAGATGACGAAATTACCCTAAATATCGGGATGTGAGTTCGAGTAAATTACGCCGTAATTATCCTAAAGTTTGAGGCCTCGGGCGACGCGCGAAAGAAGTTCCTGCGGAATGGCGAGGTTTGCTGTTCCTGGTCAGGTCGGGGCGATCGGAGTCTACACCTTTCGCTCGAGCGCTTCCATCCCGATATTTACGGAGATACTACCCGGTGGGGAACGATATTACTGACAATCGCCTTTAAACGGACAATGGAAGAGCGCTGGATGAGAGCGTTTTGATCATCAGTTATCTATTCAATTTCTAAAGGCGTGGGAAACAAAGAATGGACTGCGCCCCGGAAAAAACAGTAAAATTTGTAGTACGCAAAAGGGGAAAGAACAACAAAATGATAAACGGATGATGATTAGCGTTATTATCCTTAAATTGTTAGTGAAAGAAAAAAATCGATGACGCGACGTTGGTGCAACGTTGTATACCACGGCGTCTTATACGCATGTGCGTGTGTACGCGCGTGTCCGTTTTATGTCTGACCAACGACTAAGGGCATAGCGGAGACGGGGTGACATATAAAGCTTGTCCGGAGCGTACCTCTGATAGTTTTAAAGGTAATTTAGTGAAACTCGATACACCGATGGGGGGCTATGAGAGAAATCGCGGAATGCAATAAACATAACCATGCTAACACTATTTACGGAGTTACTGCCCTTCTTAAATAGGACCCCCACACAGTATTGAGGGTGCCTTATAGAAATCACCGAGTAAGTCAGTTTGTCGCATGTAAACCAAAATATTTATCGGTCATAACTTCAAAAGTATTTACCCTACGCTCACGAAACTTCGCATACATATCATCACAAGACCCTACATTCTGACAAACGGTCATAACTGTATTGATTTTGGGTGCGCGTTTGTCAGGCCAAAACCAAACGACTTAAACTCGGTCATAACTTCGAAAGGATTTGTCCTGCTGTCACGAAACTTCACACACACATACTTACCATCACAACGGCCCCCCGCCCATAGGGGCTCGAAGAAATATATGGGCTGCACGTCGCTTCCACGCAGAGTTGAATCCGGCCCGCACACTAGTACTTGTAAACCGCTTAGAGGATCTAAGCCTGTCCAAGCAAAGCGGTGCGTGTCTGTCAGTTCGCGCTAATAAACCCTATTGGCTTCATTGGGCGACAGGGCTTGATATGTCATTTTTATGACCCACCAACGACTGAGGGCATAGCGGAGGCGGAGCGATATATGCGCTCGATCAGGGTTAGCTCCGTTTGGTCAGTGGCAGTTGGTCAGTCGTTCATGCAAATTGTTGCGCGTGTTAAACGAAACGACGTCGTTTTAACGTTGTACAATTATATTTTTCAGGACCTAGATAACTCGCTAGTGGCTCGGGGGTTAAAATACGAAGAAGACAAGTACTGTTCCGAGTCTGACACGTTTTATTGTAAAGGATAAATACGTATACGCATTCCTACGAGTTTACAATGCAATACAATTTACAATATAACGCTGTATGAATGTTCGTGCCGCTGTCTTTCAAATATTTCTCTCCGCCGTTCTGAAGCCTCTCTGGCTTCTCTTCGCAAATGGCGGCATCTTAACCACCAACACAACTCGTTAAATATTGTTAATGCCATACGCATTAATCCAAACATTGCTCACATAGGTTCGTCTCCGTTAACTCTCCAGTTTTTACAGCGTTTCGGATCCAATGTACTCGCTAAATTATCGGATGCTTTCCCGAAACCGCTTAAGGTCGCACTTGACCCGAACATGAACCCTGTCTGTATTTTAGGCGGTGCCCCGACCATCTTGATGTATGTACAGTTCGGTGACCATTTGTAGTGTTCTTGGATGGCGTCGTCATCTCGTTCCCAACAGCTGAGTTTTACGTAACAACTGAAGCACTGACATAATCCGATTTCCCCGTGTAATAAAGTCCCGCCCGTGCCAGTTGGTATTTATCCGGTTGCATCTGTTTAGGATAAGTATCGAATGTTTTGAGTCTATTTTCGAAGAATTCCATGTCGAGTTGATCAGCTTTACTGTCCATGACGTTCATGATGAGAATGACGATACATCGTTCACACGTCGTTTATATACACAATGCCTTCTTTCTGATTGGTTTTTATTTTAGAACTTAAATATCTTTGATTATAGATTCTATTGGAAAGGTCAACTATCAACACTACCTATAATAATTACGCGTATTCTTTCTACTTTCTCCAACCAGTCTTCTACAGTCACACGGTGTACTTTTCTCAAATGACAAACGATATACAACACATTCTTTCTACGGCATATAGGACATTCATATACGTATCTGTGAGGCATATTTTATCACAAATCGTTAAAATCGTCGGGGGTTACATTCAAAACGCTGTAATGCACCCACGCCTCGATGAGGCGATTCTAACATATATCTATAACATTTGTAGAGAAAGATAAAAGGTGAGGAGGTCCTTAAAATGTACCCGTCATACTCCAAATCGGGATTCTTTATAACGGTGCCATAGAAGGGAACAAATACTGTCGTTATAGCGAGGGTCCTCTGTATGGGATATTTAGCGCCCCGCCCCACTAGGGCTTGAATAAATAGATCGGGCTGCACGTGTCTTTCACCCCCACGAGTACTGGTAAACCGCTTAGAGGGTCTAGGCCAAACATCCCACTTATTAAGCTGACCATGACACCGCACCAGCGTTTGACAGTAGTTATATCCTAAATGTTGGGATGGAAGAGTGCTGCTGCCGTGCACTGGCACACGCCGCGCGTACAACGTTAAAACGACGTCGTTTCGTTTAACACGCGCAACAATTTGCATGAACGACTGACCGACTGCCCCTGACCAAACGGAGCTAACCCTGATCGAGCGCATATATCGCTCCGCCTCCGCTATGCCCTCAGTCGTTGGTGGGTCATAAAAATGACATATCAAGCCCTGTCGCCCAATGAAGCCAATAGGGTTTATTAGCGCGAACTGACAGACTCGCACCGCTTTGCTTGGACAGGCTTAGATCCTCTAAGCGGTTTACAAGTACTAGTGTGTGGGCCGGATTCAACTCTGCGTGGAAGCGACGTGCAGCCCATATATTTCTTCGAGCCCCTATGGGCGGGGGGCCGTTGTGATGGTAAGTATGTGTGTGTGAAGTTTCGTGACAGCAGGACAAATCCTTTCGAAGTTATGACCGAGTTTAAGTCGTTTGGTTTTGGCCTGACAAACGCGCACCCAAAATCAATACAGTTATGACCGTTTGTCAGAATGTAGGGTCTTGTGATGGTATGTATGCGAAGTTTCGTGAGCGTAGGGTAAATACTTTTGAAGTTATGACCGATAAATATTTTGGTTTAGATGCGACAAACTGACTGACTCGGTGATTTCTATAGGGCACCCACAATACTGTGTGGGGGTCCTATTTAAGAAGGGCAGTAACTCCGTAAATAGTGTTAGAATGGTTATGTTTATTGCAGGTTGCACTACAGTAAATAATTGGTCTTTATGAAAGCTGCACTTGCTTTGGGGAGAGCTTTCAGTACAGAATTGAATATTCTGCTGCTTCTGATTGGCTTTGGTGCTAAGCCATTATTTTTCTGAGAAGTATTATTGTTTATTAGAAGAAATATTAGTAGGTATTTGCTCTTGTAAAATGCAGCTGATTTAAATTGAACCATAAAATTGTGCTGACTGGCCACTGGAAATGCCTGGATTTATTCGCTGCGGTATGGGTTTGTTGACACTGGCTGCCAAAAAGGCCAAAATATGCCGCACAGCATACATATTTTTTAGCTTCTTCTGGAAGGTAAATGGTCAGCCTGTCAAATTATATGCCTCATAATGGAAGCATTAGACTTGCTGAAATGTGGTAGAACATGGTATATGCCCCAATTTACATTGTGAGTAAGGGGATTTTTTTTACTGTAGTGCCACCTAAACCGAAAGTAGAAAAATCAGCTCCCCTCTAATGTTTTCATTCATTACATAATATTTTCACACATAATAGGTTCCCTCCAATTCTGTATCTTAAAGTGGATCTTCCTGGCATGTATTTTGTCACAGAAACTGTACAAATTGTAAGTTTAGTGCTAATTTAGGACTAACTGGGTGTATTTTATAAGTTTTTGCTTCTGTTCCATGTATTTGGAGGGGGGGGGGGTTACTTAAAAGCCATGTAAATCAGTTGTCATTGGTCTGTTTGGAAAGCAGACCTGCAGTAAATGTCTAAACAGGAACACAAGAAAAAGAAAATACTCAATATTGAATATAACACTGGGGTTACTTGGCATTAGACAAGGGTCTCAAGCCAATGCACAATTTCAAAATTGTCTCTCCGAACAGCCCGCTGCAATATTGCAATGAGTTTTCTCAGCCGTTGTAAGTTCTTACTGGTTGGGTTCATGTTACAAGATTTGAATAGATATATTCAGACATTTCTCATGGCATTAAGGCATTTAAAATCATTTTCATCAAGGTTTTGTCCCCAAAATATCCTCAAAATGCCAATTTTTACTGAAATTAGGGGGTATAGGTGTGAGAACAGCCAAAATTTCTAGCATGGCTGCTAATAGGACATGATTTAGTGCATTTTAGGATTAAAGTATTCCAAAGACATCTGAGAAGAAGCACTGATGCAAGCCGGTTTCTGGGTTCCGTTCTGGAAAGAGGTAAACTTTGCGCTTTATCACAAAACATGGTTTGTCCGGCTTTCATCGTAGAATCTGGAAGCGATAACTTTTTCGCAAAGTTTAAAGATTCTTTGTCACTGAACATTAATTATGCATGACTATATTATTAGATATGGTCTAAACTTGTGTTTGGCAATTCTTTTGGTGGATCATAAAGAAATTAGGGTTTGGTATAAACCGAAAGTAGAAAAATCAGCTCCCCTCTAATGTTTTCATTCATTACATAATATTTTCACACATAATAGGTTCCCTCCAATTCTGTATCTTAAAGTGGATCTTCCTGGCATGTATTTTGTCACAGAAACTGTACAAATTGTAAGTTTAGTGCTAATTTAGGACTAACTGGGTGTATTTTATAAGTTTTTGCTTCTGTTCCATGTATTTGGAGGGGGGGGGGGGTTACTTAAAAGCCATGTAAATCAGTTGTCATTGGTCTGTTTGGAAAGCAGACCTGCAGTAAATGTCTAAACAGGAACACAAGAAAAAGAAAATACTCAATATTGAATATAACACTGGGGTTACTTGGCATTAGACAAGGGTCTCAAGCCAATGCACAATTTCAAAATTGTCTCTCCGAACAGCCCGCTGCAATATTGCAATGAGTTTTCTCAGCCGTTGTAAGTTCTTACTGGTTGGGTTCATGTTACAAGATTTGAATAGATATATTCAGACATTTCTCATGGCATTAAGGCATTTAAAATCATTTTCATCAAGGTTTTGTCCCCAAAATATCCTCAAAATGCCAATTTTTACTGAAATTAGGGGGTATAGGTGTGAGAACAGCCAAAATTTCTAGCATGGCTGCTAATAGGACATGATTTAGTGCATTTTAGGATTAAAGTATTCCAAAGACATCTGAGAAGAAGCACTGATGCAAGCCGGTTTCTGGGTTCCGTTCTGGAAAGAGGTAAACTTTGCGCTTTATCACAAAACATGGTTTGTCCGGCTTTCATCGTAGAATCTGGAAGCGATAACTTTTTCGCAAAGTTTAAAGATTCTTTGTCACTGAACATTAATTATGCATGACTATATTATTAGATATGGTCTAAACTTGTGTTTGGCAATTCTTTTGGTGGATCATAAAGAAATTAGGGTTTGGTATAGGTTGCACTACAGTAAATAATTGGTCTTTATGAAAGCTGCACTTGCTTTGGGGAGAGCTTTCAGTACAGAATTGAATATTCTGCTGCTTCTGATTGGCTTTGGTGCTAAGCCATTATTTTTCTGAGAAGTATTATTGTTTATTAGAAGAAATATTAGTAGGTATTTGCTCTTGTAAAATGCAGCTGATTTAAATTGAACCATAAAATTGTGCTGACTGGCCACTGGAAATGCCTGGATTTATTCGCTGCGGTATGGGTTTGTTGACACTGGCTGCCAAAAAGGCCAAAATATGCCGCACAGCATACATATTTTTTAGCTTCTTCTGGAAGGTAAATGGTCAGCCTGTCAAATTATATGCCTCATAATGGAAGCATTAGACTTGCTGAAATGTGGTAGAACATGGAATATGCCCCAATTTACATTGTGAGTAAGGGGATTTTTTTTACTGTAGTGCCACCTGCATTCCGCGATTTCTCTCATAGCCCCCCATCGGTGTATCGAGTTTCACTAAATTACCTTTAAAACTATCAGAGGTACGCTCCGGACAAGCTTTATATGTCACCCCGTCTCCGCTATGCCCTTAGTCGTTGGTTGGACATAAAACGGACACGCGCGTACACACGCACATGCGTATAAGACGCCGTGGTATACAACGTTGCACCAACGTCGCGTCATCGATTTTTTTCTTTCACTAACATTTTTAGGATAATAACGCTAATCATCATCCGTTTATCATTTTGTTGTTCTTTCCCCTTTTGCGTACTGCAAATATTACTTTTTTCCCGGGGCGCAGTCCATTCTTCGTTTCTCACGCCTTTAGAAATTGAATAGATAACTGATGATCAAAACGCTCTCTTCCAGCGCTCTTCCATTGTCCGTTTAAAGGCGATAGACGTTTCCGAGAACATAATCTTATGCTCCGCCTACTTGGTTACTGTTGCTACGTTCCACAAGCTTTGCAGCCAATATCGGGAGGAAACAAAGAAAGTCTGTGTAGATCTCGGAGGAGATTTATCAAGTATTCCGGACAATATTGGCGTTTCTTACTTACCGAGACATAAAACTTTGACAATAAATAAATAAATAAATAAATAAATAAATAAATAAAAACAGCCTAACCAAAGGGCTAAGGAATTATAAAATAATTATGTGCACCATTTCAAAATATTCAGACTGGAAAACTATCTCGAAGTTACCGCGAAGTGTTGGCGATTGGTGCGGAAAACGAAAACACACACACACACACACACACACACACACACACACACACACACACACACACACACACACACACACACACACACAGTCCTTGTTGCCCACATAAGCCCCAACGCTGGCCCCGCAGCACACCAACCATACAATATTTGTGACTGCACTGCAGTCTGAGGAGAAAAATCTGTAAATAAAAATAAAAATCAATTCGAGTGCCCCGACCGGGGATTGAACCCACGGAACTCGGGTTACAAAGCAAGCGACGCAACCACCATGCCCGGACCAACCAGACCAGCCAGTTATGCACTCTATATGGATATTTATTATGGCCGTATTACAACATTCCTCCATATTACAGAGAGACATTTGTTCCAAATGTTTAGGAGATACTAATGTAATAATATCATATTTCCAGCTTCTTTTGACTCCGCTGCATCTGCTCCGCCCCTGGGCTAAAACGGTTATCATCGTGGCACCAGGCACCATTGTAGTAGGACGAGGAAAACACATATACATGTTTGTTTGTTTGATTTGAGGTTTAACGTCCCCATCAACACTGTAAAGGTAATATTTTGGAGACGATATTTCCAATTTTGTGGGACTTTTACCCGACTTTGAGATGAAATGACATCTCAAGCCCTGCCACCCAATGAAACCAACAGGGTTAATTAGTATTGACGGGCCGACTCGCACCGCTTTTCCTTGGAAGGCTTAGATCTTCTAAGCGGTTTACCAGTAGTCGTGTGCGGGTCGGTTTCAGCTCTGCGTGATCATGCAGCCCATCTATTTCTTCAAGCACCGATTGGCGGGGGGCATCATAAAAACATGTACATATTTATCTAAATACTACAACATGACAGTTGTTTGACAGTCCTAATAATAAACTTCCCACACAACCCCATTACCCTGAAATGCCCTTCCCCACTACCGCGTTTCTTTGTTTGTGGGAGAAAATGGCCGTTAGTGACCAACACAGCGGCACTAAATAAAATCGATTTTTTCGATTGGATGAAACAGCGCTCTTGATTGACAGTTCGGAAACGTCTATTGTCAATAATATCGTTCCCCACCGGGTAGTATCTCCGTAAATATCGGGATGGAAGCGCTCGAGCGAAAGGTGTAGACTCCGATCGCCCCGACCTGACCAGGAACAGCAAACCTCGCCATTCCGCAGGAACTTCTTTCGCGCGTCGCCCGAGGCCTCAAACTTTAGGATAATTACGGCGTAATTTACTCGAACTCACACCCCGATATTTAGGGTAATTTCGTCATCTTCTCCTTTGCCGGCTATCATCTCTCACCTCCTTTGTTTATTACATCATACATTGTTATCATCTCTCACGTCCTTTGTTTATTACGTAATCTATTGTTCTCGTCCTTTGTTAATTACGTAATCTATTGTCTTGGCGCCAAAGTGGCCCGTATACTACTAAAGTAGAACTGTACTATCAAGAAAATCATACTTTATCTTCGTGTTGCAGGTCTTTCCTCAAAAACGTCAAATGGACGCGAAAATTGAAGTCTGATTTTTCTGATTTTATCAGATTTTCCGCCAAACGTCAACTATTGTTATTGTTGTTACAAACGACATCAGCAACGTCGCCTAGCAATTATGACGTCAAAACGTTCGAAATGAAATAATTCACACTGTGAATTATAGATTTATAATTCACTGAGAAATCTCAGTAAATCATTACTGAAAATGTAATAATTGCTTTTATTTTACAGTATTTTATAGTAAATATATGATAAAATGGAGAATCCGTGCGCGTATCATGTTAGAACGTGATGTCATATCCCATAACCCATATCACACCCAAAAAATCCATATCACACACCCATTTTGATTTGAGGTTTAACGTCCCGGTCAACACTGGATATGTCATTTTAGAGACGTTCTTCCAATTTTGTGGGACTTTTACCCGACACTGAGATGAAATGACTTCTCAAGCCCTGTCGCCCAATGAAACCAATAGGGTTTATGTACATGGACGGTCCAACTCGCACCACTTTTCCTGGGCAGGCTTAGAGCCTCTAAGCAATTAACTAGTATTCAAGTGCTGTGCAGTCAGTTTCAGCTCTGCGTGGAAGCATCATGCAGCCCAATCTATTTCTTCAAGCCCGGTGGGCGGGGCCCGATCACACACCCATATCGCACCATATAAGTCATATCATTCCTCTGCCGTAATTATCTTCAGAACATTCGGCTGTTTTCCTATCACACCCGGTGTCAAGTTCTACTGCACGTGACCTGTGCCTCTACTCCCCAAAAATAGTAAACGAAACGAAAATGGAGAAGTATTATCATAAGTGTAGTTTTCGCCGTTTGGAATTTATAAATAACTTGGTTCATAGTTGATTCTTCATAGCTACTTCTCATTAACAAAAGTATATACATGTATAAGCAAGGCCAACAATTGTTTCGCTTTTCACATAAAACTTTGCTTTGTTGTTACAGAACTTTAACAACATTTCTGAAAGAGGGGAAAACGTTGGAAAATATATCATAAATAGACGCTAAATAGAATATGATATGAGCACATACATATGGCTTCAGACCCTGATTAATGCGCAGGTTAAGAAGGATCGGTTTAACACTGTAGGAAGAGTGGTGCCCACAATGTACCTACTAGATATACACTTTCATAGTATAAAAACATTAAAAAGTTTTTTTTTTTAAAATGTGCATCAGGTAAACAAGTTCGTGTAATGAGTATCCCTTTATATAGAGAAAAGTGGGGTTAACAGGTGTATAAATTATTTTACTTATGCTTGCTGTAAAACTAACATTGGAACCGCCTGAGTGAGACGGTTCTAAGAGCACCACAACCTATGTTAAGAGTAAAATTGAGAAAAATATATTACACATTTTGGTCAGAAAATAACCATTTTGGAGGTACAAAAACTGCATTATGTCACACGGATGTGTTGTAGTAATGAAAAAGAAGAAGAAGAAAACAGTGTGAAAGAAATAATGTCAAGATCCCTGTTAGAACCACACGCATACTATTTCATAGTATTGACACTTGAAAAAGTTTAAAAAGTAATTTCAAGATTCTGTTTAAAATACTTGTACGAGTATATGTTCAGACCATTAAAACACCTGTAGGTTTCAGACGGATCTCTATAAAACTAGGAAGAGTTACGCTAAAAGATACCTTTTCATAGTACTCGAAATTGAAAAGTGAAACGATCAGGAACTGATACAATCAGATCCGAAATCATCCACAAGGTCACAAGGGAAAGAAGACGAAACAAGGACAGACAGTTAACAGACAGTTAGCAAAATAGATAGCATGAACACCGAGGCAGCACTATGTACTTACGTTATGTTGGTTGATACCTGATGCTCTGTCTCTGGTCGCGTCCCATTTCAGTTATTTCTTGTTGTCGAGTCCCCATCGTTGTTTCAACTCTGTAGTTGTTTGATTTTTGTGTTCTCGGAGATGTTGCACTGATGCGTTAGGAAAATAGAAGTGAAGGCAATTGTCAGGAATCGATACAATTAACCCACAGCTCCCATCAGAGTCACCAAAGGAAAAGAAACACAAACACGAAATAACTAGACCATAATGGAAACAGCAATAGCGGAAAGCCAAAAGGACAGTTACTTTCCCACAGAATGGCCATTTGGCTATCCAAAACAAAAATATATAAGAGACACAGACACACACCCAAAGACAAACCGTAACAAAAACAAACTGTGACAGAAGAACCTCTGTGGAACCGCAAACCTCGCCCTTACTTCAGTCGCGATTTAGACAGATAATTTGTTCAGCGTGCATGAAGACCTCCTAACTCATCAGTGCAACATCTCCGAGAACACAAAAATCAAACAACCACAGAGATGAAAAATTGCGAGGACTCGACAGCAAGAAACAACCGAAATGCTGGAGCAAAATAAAACAAACCGTTAGACTACGATGGGCCCGACCAGTGACAGAGCATCAACCAACATTACATAAAATTAAATTCTAAATCTCATTGATAACTTTGCCTCCCTCTTTAATTGCACACCGGTGGGCCAGACCTCAGATATACTTGCAATGATTTCAGTACATGAAGGAAGCCTTCATGCGGACTGAGCAAGTTGTTTGTCTGAATCGCAACGGTTGTAAGGGCGAGGATTGAGGCCGCGTAAAATCGATTTAAGCACCCCCCCCTCCAGTCTCCAGTGAAATTCCTTTCACTGACCATTCCAAGGCGGTTCCTCTGTCGCGTTTTTGTTATAGTTTGTCCTTTAATGTATATATCACTTATATTTTTTGTTTTGGATGGCCAATTGGCCATTTTGTGGGAAAGTAACTGTCCTTTTGGCTTTCCGCTAGTGATGTTTCCATTAGGGTGGAGGTATTTCATCGTTGTGTTTCTTTCCCTTTCGTGTCTCTGATAGGAGGTGTGCGTAAATTGTATCGATTCCTGATCATTGACGTCACTGTGAGACGACACAAAATGACCCACAAGGGTTGACGTGTCGTTAACCCCAATAATTTCCGTGGTACTCCGTGAAGGTATTCGGAAATCCCGGACTGTCAAGAAACAGAAAAAGTTTTTTTTAGAAATTATTAAAAAGACTTTTTCAGCAGATGTGTTTGAAATCAGAATTATATCATTAAAGCCAAGATACATTTTGCCTTAGAAACCGTTTGCACAGCAAATCTAACATGTTCTCGTATAAAGAAAAGAAGTGTAAAATGGCTTTATTTCGTCTTAAAATTCCTCGTTTTACTATTTATTTATTACATTTGGACGGTCCTTCTATATTTCTTAAAGAAGACTTTTTTTTAATTTACGATGGAAATTTGTGACTTACATCATAACAAAACCGATATATTAAGCTTTTCAGAACCGTTTGCACAGGGATGTTAACATTTATAGAAGATGCGACATTAATAATAAGTAAAGTTTTCCTTTATCATTGTATACAAATTTTTTGCGCATTCCTGGAGACAGTCGATGATGAGATTTTCTCCATATGTGCCAACATAACAAACATGAAAACATTATGAAGCATGAAAAACGTCAAAGTTAAACTGTGAAAAAGTAAAAAAAAATGGAAAAAAGGAATACGTATTAAAATTCATATAAAGTAATTCAAAAATTTCAGAATATTATTGTTAAATCTCAGATTATGACAAAGACATATGAAAAGAAAGGCCGGAAATGGTCAAAATACTATTACCCAACACCTCCTGTCTAAGACACCAAAAGGAGAGAGCGTCGAAAATAACAAGCAGAAAGCCAAAAATGGCCAAACGGTATCCAAAATCAAACGATATGTCCAGGATACGATGGCAATAATTACAAACTACAACAGAATCATTACAGTGAATAATTTACCGTAAGCTAAAATTGATTTTACGGGGCTGAATCCGGCCCGCACACTAGTACTGGTATACCGCTTAGAGGATCTTAGCCTGTCCAGGAACCGCGGTGCGAGGCGGACCGTCCATGCTAATAAACCCTATTGGTTTCATTGGGCGACAGGGCTTGAGATGTAATTTCATCTCAGTGTCGGGTACCATAAGTCCCACAAAATTGGAAGCAACGTCTCCAAAATGACCTAAATAGTGTTGACGGGGACGTTTAACCTCAAATCAATCAATCAATACGAGGCGTCAATCCTCCCACTTAATTCCGTCGTTGTTTATACAAGTAATTTGTTCAGTCCTAGTTCATCAGTTCAACATCTTCGAGAATCTAAAAATCAAACTAATTCAGAGAGGACTCGACAACATGAAATTACTGAAATACCGAAACGAAACGAAACACACACACACACACACACACACACACACACACACACACACACACACACACACACACACACACACACACACACACACACACACACACACACACACACACACACACACACACACCATTTGGACTCAGATGTGCTCAACCAGAGACAGAGCATCAGGCACCAACCGACTTACTTAACCCTTATTTCGCTGAATATTACCTTATGCCCCTATCTTTGCAAACGATCAGAAGCCATCTGATCCGGATCTACACTGACTGACATGCTGTTTATTAATTGAATGAATATACTGCATCAAGTAATTTTATTGGTTGATATTCAGAAATGGGTGTGTCCACATTAATTCATTCAGCAGGATACGAGTTAAAAGTCTTTAGACCGAAGTCATAATAAAATATGAGGCCCGACCCACTGGCGTATAAGTTATCAAAGTTAAGAAAGCAAAGTTTATTACCATACATGCAGTCTGTTGAATGGCATTTATTTATCCAAACTATGGTTTAATACATTTTGCATTTAGAATGGGCAGTTTGTTGTCACTCAAACCACACAGAAAAACAGTAGACAATGCAATAATATGCCTCTGAACATGGCGGAGGGGAAGCTGGCGGGGTTACCATAGATCGAATTAAACAATGCTGTATTTAAGCTGTTGTCTTTGTTATTAATCAAGGTTTATTTTAGCAATCATTGTATTCCAAGCCTGATTAATTGTTTTGCAGATCATTTTACATGAATACCTGCATGCACCATTAAAGCATTATAACCAGTGCTTTAGCTGAAGTGCACGACCCGCCGGATGCTTTTAGCTTTATGAGTGGTACCATATATGGGTATGGTGGCCATTTTCGTCATGTGACCTGGACCTAAAACGGTTCCCCCAATAAATGCGCCTTATCGTAAGGAGCAAAAATATATCTTATACTTAAGTACTGTATTCTGAATCGTTTGCAGGATAAAATGCATTCTCACTTTTCCAATACAAAAGCATATGTGTCGAAGTTTGACCTAGGCACAAAGAAGGTCATGGTCAACCCAGGATCACCATTTTAGCAATTTGTGATGGGCCTACGTCCCAGATGCTATTTATCAAGTTTCGTGGAAATCTGCCCAGTGGTTCTGGAGAAGACTAATTTGAAGGGTTTTTACCATATATGGCTTGGCGGCCATTTTGGTCATGTGACCTGGACCCCATGAGCAAATTTTGGTTTCCCCCCATCCCATAGAGACTCCATATGAAATTTGACTTCAATCGGCCCAACGGTTTCCGAGTAGAAGCAGTTAGAAAATTTTCACATTTTTCGCCTCGGCGAGGCTATACTAAATGGAATGTTATATTTTGCAAATTCATTGGTTAGATCTCATTGATATCTATCAGTATGCCAAAAATTGTTTAAATATTCCAAGCGGATAAGTCACTATCACCAATTTCCACAAACGGGTTATGGACGGACGGACAGACAGACAGACCATATATAGCTTGGCGGCCATTTTGGTCATGTGACCTGGACCCCATGAGCAAATATTGGTTTCCCCCATCCCATAGAGGCTCCATATGAAATTTGACTTCAATCGGCCCAACCGTTTCCGAGGAGAAACAGTTCGAAAATTTTCACATTTTTCGCCTCGGCGAGGCTATACTAAATGGAATGTAATATTTCGCAAGTTCATTGGTTAGATCTCATTTAAATCTATCAGTGTGCCAAAAATTGTATAAATATTCCAAGCGGATAAGTCACTATCACCAATTTTCACAAACGGGTAACGGACGGACAGACAGACTGACAGACTGACAGAATGACACGGTGATTTTAGGGCACTCTTAGAAAATCAACCGACTTCAGTCGGTTGCTTTTTCTGCGGGTCGTGCAATTAGAGGATTACAGTAAGGTCCAGACCAATGAGAAATTCTTCTTGACTATTTTCCAAGATTGGAATGATTTTATGCTGGCAAGTCCGAGTCCCGAGGTTATAAAACTTTTTCATGCTCAACTCACTTGAGCACGAAGGTTGTCCTGCTCATAGATTTTAAAATGCCAACAATTGTTGGCATTTTAAAATTTATGAGCTTGACAAACAACATTCTCTACTGGTGTGAATAGGAAAATTGCCATTTATATTTTCCAACAGCAAATGATGTAAAAAGGAAATAATAAGAAATTACCTTGTGATGTTTTGTGGAATCCGGTTGCTCCGATGTTAGGTCCCGATGTTATAAAACTTTTTTCATGCTCAACTCAGCTGAGCATGAACTGTGTAATGCTCAGAACTATTTAAATACAAACAAATTAGGCAATTTTCTTGCTCCGATCGGCACAGAATGTCATTTATCCTCATTACGAAAACACACCAAAACAAATATATTGTAAATTTTACCATCGAAACATGAAAATTTTCGGATGAAAAAGTTCGACAATTTTCTTATTTCTGCTCAAAACATAGATTGTGGGCACTCGTTAGAACCGCCTCGACGAGGCGGTTCAACGAGTGCTCACAATCTATGTTTTGAGCAGAAATAAGAAAAATAATGTATACCCCTGCGAACCCCAGTTTTACTATATAAATGTGGGGTTCAAGGGGACCAGATTTATATAAGCGTGTTTTCGTGATGTGGTCATAAATTTTAAAATGCCAACATTTGTTGGCATTTTAAAATTTATGAGCCGGATAAATTTCATGCTCAAGTGAGTCGACTTGTGATACGGGCAGTCGATATGTAGATACCTTTTTGAGCTGCCAGGACAGGAACCATTTACTCGGATGACTGGCAACTGATCGTTCGTTAAAATCGTTTCGAACGAGACCTTAGTTATGAAAAACGATGATATACAATACCGAAGATGTTTTAAAGAATCTACTGTCTGAAAAGCATTGTGTTGTATGGAGGTATAGTAGTCGCAGATAAGATTGACTATGCGGAGCTATCGTTTGTACCTGCCTTAGGAATATTCCATTAACAAAAAAGGTAAACCAAGGCACCCGATTGTGTGATTTCAACTGTAACACAAGCATAGCTGTGGCGTATATGACCATTTCGTCCGCTTGTAGAAAGCGTGCGAAAGGCACTCTACCGAATCTTCTGGTGGACTCAGCGAATTTGACATATATTGACAACACCTGAATAGCTCCGCCTAGTCAATCTTATCTGCGACTACTATAGATTGATTTAATTTCTTATCAACTGAGATGTGCAAGATATCATCACCTACATTTATAGCGATGGTGAGCGCAAGAGGGCAAAATTATGCTCGTGGGTAACATGGAAATTTGTGCTAGCAAATCAAAAGCGTACACATTTCTTTGCAGTATAACAATAGTGCGTGGTACAGGTAGCCACTCAAGCGAATCAGTAGAATCCAGAATTGTTTTATATAGTTCTTAAAACAATAAATGAGCCAGCGCACGACAAAACCTACAATAAGACATGTGCGCCCATCGAACACTCAGATCAGCCTGCGCATCCATATAGTTTAACCAGAGACTTCTCAAACTGCATGAATGAGCATTGGGCCCTTAGCTATCCTTAGAGCGCGCAGCGAAGACTCTGATCAGACTGCGCGGACGCGCAGGCTGGTCTGAGTCTTCGCTGGGCGCACATGTCTTATTGTAGGTTTTGTCGTGCGCTGGATCATATGTGTGTGAAACAAGAATGTAATCATTGACCGAAGCTGAAGTCAGACCAAAACGTATAAAAATTGAAGAATTGGATAAAGACGCCTACAACATGTGAGTCAGACCACAGAGCGTTCGACAAAATGGTTAACGATTATGAATGCAAAATTATGGATGAACGCGCTTAATGGTTATAGTCGACGCACGTCATTCTCAATATCCATTTTATCTGCAAAGTGCCTATTAGAATACTAACACGAATCGAATCTAATGAACAGCGGTGTATGATCTTAGTCATGATAAAGCATAATAAGTCTCACTTTTAGGTGGTCTCAAAAGCGGAATTTCACTGTTTACTGTACTTTGAGTTGGTTTATTAAGACTATATCTGTCGATGGTGCTTAAAGTAGAAAAACAAATTGGGATAAAATAGACAGAAAATTGAACGGATCCTTTATAAATCTGTTAGATCACCTAAGGCCGCTATGTAATTGATGAAGTGCTCATCAATTTATTGGAATTATCATATAAATAGATATAGAAGATTGTTTTATATGTCTACGTTTTATTGGCTCCATACTTAAAACAGTACAATATCAATATTTTTCAGATGAATACGAGGGCTGATTTATATGTTGTGAGCCTCGTATTGAAAGAGATACGCAAAAATGTTCTTTTTAAGTCCTACTAGTCTCTGCCTATATAGGGCCGTGTACCCAAGGACTGGTTTTATTTGGTCAGTTTATATCGACGAGGTAGCACTTTAAAGTAAACAAGACAAGCAGCTTTTGCAAAATGGACAAAATCGGTGAAAGAGCAGTGATCAAATATTTGCATAAAAAAGGCTTAACATCTAAGGATATCCATAATGATATGGTAGCAACACTAGGGAAAGATGTCACTTCATATGCTACAGTGAAAAGGTGGGTGGCAGAATTTAAGTGCGGCAGACAGAGCCCGTCATGGAAGGGCTGTCAATGTTGCAACCTCAGAACTGGTCAATAAAGTTAATGATATTGTTATGACTAACAAAGATAAATAGCGAGCAGAGATGACAATTCACAAGAAAAAGTGCATTCCATTCTGAAAGAGGATCTTGCAATGAGAACGCTTTCAGCCCGGTGGGTACAAAGACTTCTGACAGTTGATCAGAAGCACACCAGGCGCACATTATCGCCTTTTTGAGAAAGAACCTGCCAACTTTCTTCAGAGATTTGTCACTAAGGATGAAACATAGGTCCATCAGAGGCTAAACAACAATCGAAACAATGGAGGCACCCTGGTTCACCCCCGGTAAGAAGGCAAAGACTGTTCCATCAGCGGGGATTGTTATGGCCCAGGTTTTCTGTGATGAAGATGGTGTTCTGCTGATAGATTATCTCCAAAAGGGACAAACAATCAATGACACATACTATGCTTCACTTCTGACGCAGTTACGGGAAAACGCCGCAGAACGCTCACTAAAGGTGTGTTGTTCCATCAGGACAATGCTCCTGTTCACAAGTATGTCATTGCTATGGCTGCCATTCACGAGTATAGCTTTAAATTGATTTAGCAGCCGCCTTATTCATCTGATCCCGCTCTATCAGACTTTCAACTATTTCCAAATCTGAAAACGGCTATTTCAAGCACCCACTTTCAGTCCGATGATGACGTCATATATGCAGTGGATGACTTTCTGAACAGCCAATATAAGGAGTTCTATAAAAGTTCTATAAAAGGAGTTCATCCTAAACTTGAAGCCCTTAAAAACCGTTGGCAAAAGTGTATAGATACTGAACGGGATTATGTTAAAAATAATACAAATGCCCGACAAAATTCGAATCTTCCAATATGAGGCCCACAACATAATGTATCAATCAGCCCTCGTATATGCATAAGGCCAACACACCACTATGAGCAAATGTTTTACCATATAAAGTCGATGTTGTTTATTGCAAACGTCCTGTCATTAAATCATATGACCGCACATGTAATGAAATAAAAGTGAACCAGCACATGCCAAAATCTACAAGAAGTCTTGAGCGACCAGGTCTTGTCGTAGTGGATGGGTGCGCAGGTTGATTTGAGTCTCTGCTGGTCGCACCGGTCTTATTGTAGGTTTTGTCATGCGCCGGCTTAACTGGTTACGACACTAAACGTCATGATGCCGCCCGGGACAACTCTATGTTTCTATTGAAACTCTTCGGCTATAAAATCCTATAAAAAATCATAATACGATAAACGGAATCTTATACATGTGGCCATTGCATATGCAATGAATATTTCATAAATTTCATATATATGATTTTTCTTATAGGATCCTCCATGTCAGTTTCGCCTCTCGGAAAAATAATTTTTAATGCATCACATGAACAAGTCATACCCCCACTGGGGTTTACGGGTTATACATTATTTTTCTTTTTCCTGATCCAATACATAGGTTGTGGGTTGCTTTTACCCATCGAATAAAATTTTGACAAAAATAAAAAATTTTGCGACATACCGACCCATACCCGTTTCCGTAAGTTAGTGGAAACACAGCTATTTTTTTCTATTTTTAGGCCTTATATAAAGGGGGTCTTTCAAGGTATAGGAAATTTACATTGGTTTCTGCCCACGCTTGGATTTTGATGAAATTATGCACAATAATTGCCTTGGGTATAACCATTATAATTACGATGCATTCACTTTTAAATTTTATTTCCGTAGTAAATTTATTACATATTTTATGAAGTCTCTATCACAACAGAGAGTACTCCCATATAAACTTGTCTACAGTATTCAGAGTTTCATATATCTAATGCTGCTATGTTTTATGAATTAAAGCCATAAATGGTGAGTTAGTTGATACTATGAATGACCTCACATGTCTAGTAATAGTGGCTGGGCATTCAGTTTTCTTTGATGGTGTCCCCATATTTCAGCTCCTATTTTTGTATTCATTAAAATTTTATATGCATTTTTACCATGTTCCAATTTTTGTCAAGACACCATTTTAGCAAAAAAACTACCCACATATCTTAGGAACATGTTGATGCATTTTGATGGAAAATGAGGACCGGTAACATTGTGTTTTAACAGACTGAATACTGATAGTCCTGATTCAGCAAAATGTGAAATTATATGATTATCATGTTTTGGTCATGCTGTTTAATAATACTTTACTATTGCTTTCAACTTGGATGGCTATAGTATAGTATGGTTTGTGTAAGTAGTTCAGAGCATAATTATAAGTATTATTTCAAAACATCCATTTCAGTAAAATGCCCCCTATGGCACAAACTATTTTGTCTACAGAACTATACCGCAAAGGTTTTGATGACAAACGTCATCAAACGCACCCATGTAATCGTGTGAACAGTTTTCTTTCTGTCTTTCTTGTCTAATTTTGTAATGGTGCTAAGGTGATGTTTAGATTTAACATTCAAATCAAAAACATACCAGTCACTTTGGATGTTGCTTCAGATTATGTGAGATTTGATATCCGACTGGAGATAAATGACTCTCAAGTCAAACTGCTGTTTGTTTATTTAACTCTAACTGTCCATTTAAAAAGAAAGGTTTACTCTAGGGAAAATCATTAACACTTAAGATTACTTTTCCTGGACATTAAGTTTTCAGAATTTGTAACTGCATAGGCACTAGCCAATCTATCTTTGTTGTATAGCCCTGTGACTGAAATCAAACGGCTCCCTGAAGCTGTATTCCAAAGCCATTTGAATTCGCTTTAGAATTCACATGGTCGTACATTTGTCAGTTTTCCAAAACTTATAGGATCATGATTGTGTTGTCTATATATTTGAAAAGGTCTTTCACTTCAATTACCTATCTCAGCAGTTGTTGCAGTAATTACAAAGCACATTATGTAAGATATCAAGAAGCATTTAAACTGTTGATAATAATTGTTCAATCTGTGAGTAGTAATCGCATTACTCATAGGATTTTAAATTATTTTCAGTAAATACATTGTGATGTTTTTTTTCTGCCCAAACACTGCAATGCTCTTTCTAAGCTGAGAGATACATTGCACAGAAATGTACTGGTTATTATAAATGAACAAAAAACACGCAAGAGCAGTGCTTAATAAACAGTGAACTTGCATTCAGCAGAAACATTCAAGAAGTGGTTGAAAGTTTTACAACCAGAAAAAAATACTAAAAGCTCGCTTCCGATAAATTAACCACTATATTGACAAAGTAAATAGAAAAAAATAAGACACTAAAGAAACGTCAATAATTACAATACCAATGCAGATAAGAGACATATTAATGCATGTGTACTATAAGGAAGGAAACTGTTTCTCTCCCTGTCTAATAGCAACATTTCTCTAGGTCATGGGACAGCTTTGTTTACACCAAATTTTCTGCGCCTCATCCATCAATGATATCTTTTGCAACAGAAACTCAATATCAGTGACATTTCGATTTTTGGAAATACTAACCAATAATTACTGTAACTTTTTTGTTAGAATAATAATCCAGCGTTCATAAAGACAGAGTATATCTAAGGCTTAATCTAGCCATGGTTTTATCAACAGAACTATTTTTAACTAGTAACAACAAACCACTGACCATTGCGTCCTTGCATACCAGCTTGGTATGGAAATGAAAATAATGGATCTCCTTGCCTTACACCTATTTGAGTAGAAAGACTTATGCAAAGTCATTAAATAAATTTGCACATGTTCACAATAATTTTGCTGCTTATAAAAAAAGCAATATATGTTGTTAAGCCTAATTTGTTGATAAGAATACCTTTAGATTTAGTGTTTTACTATCTACTATTTGGATAGATCATAGTGAATAAATGAAAGGAAATATCAGAAATTCATGATCTTTTAATAGTTTCTAGGCTAGATCAGCTCAATATGTATTCATTTTGATTTGTATAATCTCATTTTTATTACGTAAGTGTTATGAATTGCCTTTTTGTAAGGTTCTTGGATGATTTCAATGAAATAGTAAATTTTGCAGAAACGACTTACATCCATTAAAGGTGTAAAACAACAGTGTTACCGGTTTCGGATATTCATGAAATTTGGCATAGCTAAAGAAAATACATATGGCAAGTTGTCCTAGCAAAATGAAATCTTGACAAAGACCAGAACATATTTATCTTAGGGATTGAATTTTGATAATTTTTCCAAATTTTAATTACAAAATGAGATTTTTGATAATTATTTTATCAGAAAATGTTAACTTTAATTAATTCAAAGGTTTTTTAGTATCAAAGGAATGCCTATGGAGTTCTGCATTCAATTCAGTTCATAGATCTTGAAACTAAATAAAACATAAGATTTAAGACGCACTTATTTAGAGACAGACACCAGCTCATGGAGGGAGTCAATTAGGGTGGCCTCCTGAGTCCTACTTTGATTTATATAATTTATTAAATACATTTTTATAGGTTGTATATGCTGAGTTATTAATATACAAAGTTTAAAGAAAAAACATGCGTCGGCACAAATGAAAGACCCCTTTCACTTTTTAGAATCCTTTTGAAAATGGAGTTCTGCTTAAGCCGGTGCTAGAGGGGTGGCAGGTGTTGCACATTTCAGTACTGGTCATGTACAGACACAATAAAACCGAGTCTGCTATTTTCCTTTATTTGGTGTATTCTTTGCTTCCAAAGGATCTAACTATTCAGAACTTGTTTGCTATGTACATTGTATCGGTTTCAATTTTCAAAATGGGTTAATTCACATTTTCCTCTTATATTTGTTTCAGGTTCCAAGAGTAATAACATCATTGACATTAGTTATGACATATTTGCAAGTCACAAATACTATGGGACTTTTCGAATATGCTTGTGACCCACGAGAAGCGAAAGTTCGATGCCTACTCGGATGCCTTAGTTGTTTTGAATATTATGGAGGTCACTTGTACAATATGGCGGCTTGTTGTCAAGAGTGCAAGGATTCCATGGCTGATCTGATAGACGATGGACCTGTGAAGTGCTCGCAAAGATTCATTAAAATGTCATGGTTGAGGCGATTTGGAAAATAACGGACACTTGAACGCGTAGTATTGGTAGCCGGTGGAACATGCGATTCTCTCGCTATTGTTCATAATCAAAGCACTAACAGCATTGGTGGGTCGATTGTCTGTGACTGTAGGCTGAGAAAATAGTCCTGAACTGAGACTTAGACTGTTCCATTTAACAATTAAGGGGAATGGGAACACCTGGCAGATTTTTCGCCATTTTTCAAAGGGAGACAACTTTTGGAACTTCCTGTTTGCTTTTTTATAAGCCCTGACCCACTGAAAAAGGGGTCTACTGTAAAAGGAAAGGAGCAAATTCTTTCCTTTAAGTGTTGACCCCTATTGACATGGGAGACAAAAATAATTTTGCAGGAGTTGTCTCCCCTGAAATTGTTCCAATTCCCCTTACATTCAAGTATTTTGAGTAAACATTTTAAACTCTGATCAGATGCCGCATTCTTTTGCATCGGATCTGGGTCTACACTGTTTGCAAATGTCCCAGTACATCTGTCCAGTCCAGATTTCACACATTACAAACCTCTGTCATCACATGGACAGGAATGGCGCACACCATCACAAAAACACGCCTATATAAAGTTGACCCTTAAAAATATACAAATAGATGTCCAGGAAAAGCCACAATCAAAGATTACAGCCTACCAATGGTACCAAAAGGAACAGTAGCTGATTTTATAAGGAAAACAAAACATCACGCAAACACGCCTATATAATTTCTGACCCCCTTGAACCCCACTTTTATATAGTAAAACTGGGGTTTCTGCGGGTATACCTTATTTCTGTTATTTCTGCTCTAAAATATAGATTGTGGGTACTCGTTAGAACCGCCTCGATGAGGCGGTTCTAACGAGTGCCCACAATTTATATTTGGAGCAGAAATAAGAAAAATATCACAATTTTTCATCTTAACATTTACATGTTTTCGGCAATAAAGAGTACAATGTATTGGTATAGGCGTGTTTTCGTAATGAAAGGGGGAAAATGAATCACAAACAGCACAGCAACCAGCTTCTTCATCCCCACAATATCGCCCTCGCCCATAGGGGCTTGAAGAAATATATGGGCTGCATGATGCTTCCACGCAGAGCTGAATCCGGCCCACACACTAGTACTGGTAAACCGCTTGGAGGATCTAAGCCTGTCCAGGAACCGCGGTGTGAGGCGGACCGTCCATGCTAATAAACCCTATTGGTTTCATTGGGCGACAGGGCTTGAGAAGTCATTTCATCTCAATGTCGGGTAAAAGTCCCACAAAATGGAAGCAACGTCTCCAAAATGACCTTTACAATGTTGACGGGGACGTTAAACCTCAAATCAATCAAACAAACAAACAAACAAAAATCATCCCCACAAGAGGTGGTCAAGTTGCAACAGGCACAATTAATGAAAATTAAGTAAATAATAATGATAATACGACACAACCATAAGCACATACAACAAGAAGAGTCCCGTCGGAAAATCCGACAAAGCTACATTTAAAATAAACAACATTAGAACCACCGCCCCAGGACGGACAGCAGCGAGAACCACTGGGGAGTTTAAATCGATTCTTTGGTTCCAATCTTCACACTAGGTGCTAATCTATTTACGACACACAAAGTAGTTGGTCCATATAGTTTATGTGGCAAAACTGGGATTAACAGGGGTATACATTATTTTTCTTGTTTCTGCTCAAAAACATAGCTTGCGGGAACTGGGGGAGGCGGTTCTAACGAGTTCGTACGATCTATAAAACGTAGACTGTGGGTACTCGTTTGAACCGCCTTGGCGTAAGAACCGGCTCTCCGAGGCGGTTCTAACGAGTTCCTACAGAGTTCCAACAATCTATATAACATAGATTGTGGGTACTCGTTAGAACCGCCGAGTTCCCACCATTTATGTTTTGAGCAAAAATATCAAAAGTATCAGAATTTTGTAACTGACAATTTTCATTTTTTTATGGTAAAATGTTCAATATATTTGAATAGGCGTGTTTCATAATGATAAAATGGTATTTGCGCTATCAGTGATAGTCACGTGGTCATTACTCATTAGCAACATAACTCGGGCTCATATAGTACCCCCGGGCGATTGATTAACAGTCAACCCAAACATGCTATTGTTAAGAACAGTTAGAAGATAGCCAATACTGAATCATTCAAATCAAATGTGCCTATGTTTATTAATACGAAAAAATAACGGCAGAAAACTGTAAGATATGACAATGACAATAATTGTGGTTTTGAAATGAATTAAAATTTATCTTTTATCGAAAATACACTTAGCTGTCAAACAAACCTAACGACCTTTTAGCATTTAGCCTAGTTCTGCCAATATCATATTGATTATAAAGGTCCGCTAATGGAAATGCTTCATGAGCATCGCAAAACCGGGGATTACATGTTACGACAAAGCATCGCAGAATAAAGTTACGAAGGGATTCCCCAGTGTTATTTATTAATAATTCTTTAATTCCACATTACCATAAGCAAACATAAACATATTTATCATAAATTGAAGGAAGTTAAACTGTAAATCGAACTTTTCCGCCCCCAGTAGGATCATTTTTATCTTTACCTGAGTTCATTCCGGCAGCTAGTACGCTCCAGCTTTCGTCCGTATAACTCCACCCCCAGGCCCCTGCGTACCCACAGTTGTAGGCCCAGGTGTATTGTTGTTGTGCTGTCATGCCGCCACCACGCTTCTGGTTAAACTCTGTTATCACAAGGGGCTTGTCAAGCTGATAGTCTGTGTAGCTATGCTGGTAAAAATGATGCAGAAACGCTTCCAAAATGAAATGTAATTGAACAACAGAAGGGAAGGCAATGCACGGGAATCGATACAAACACCTCCCAACTCCCACCCAAGACAGACCAACATAAAAAAACTTCACCTAAAACATCTTAAGCGGAAATTAAAAGCGACAGTTACTATCCTACAAAATGGCCATGCGGCTATCCAAACTATTTTTATTTTATTGCCGTTCTGTGAGGGGAATATGACGATTTGTTCACCTGGGCAGGTATTATTTTCCGAGGGAGAAGCCCGGGGGCAATAGTACATGTCGAGGATAAACATATCGTCATATCCCCCTCACACAACGGCAACAAATAATTTATTATACCAAATTCTGACTTTTAGAGATTCTTTCAGTGAGTGCTTCAAAAGTTATTTAACACAAACATAAGACTTGAATGATAATTTTTGATTTATTCAATTGTGCATTTGTACTTTGGAGCAGTTACGTCAGAGGGTCATATTGCAGGGGAATATGGTAATGTATTGCCCTGCGCGTGGCATGCTTTCGACCAATCAGAATTCTAGAATAGCTTATGTATATTATAATAATAATATAATATATTGCAGCATGAACTCACCAGTTGAACAGACACGTGATAATTCTCTATTTGATTTTCTTTTCAAATGCGCAAGTGCAGCCAATAGTATGGCTTCTCGTCTAAAGATACATCCATGTCTCCTTTATATGTCTGCGAACGGCAACTGCTCTGACGAGACTACGCTTATGTGCTGGCTTGCCTGAGCTTTTGGTGTTTAGGTTGATACGCGTATGTATCTCTTATAAAATTCATTAGACAACCACCATGACAGATATTTTGGCATTTCTGCTGCAACACAAACTGTGCTCTCAGGTAGCAAGCAGTTCGAAGAAATACATACACAACACAAATGAAGGCATCCACACCTCCCATCACAGACACCACAGGGAAATAAAAAAATAACTAGACCCCAAATGGAGCACCAATAGCGGAAATCCCAAAGGACAGTAACTGTCCCACACCACGTGGGGTTGTATATATGATGAATACCCCTTTTTCTTGAGCTGCCTAAAGCAGCAAATACGTATGTATAGAGACATGCTTTGTTTACATTGAAAGGCTGTCTAGCATCATATACTCTATTCCAGTCATAAGAATGAACCGATTAAAATGTCAGTATTCCCTGAAAACAGACATGTTTTAAAATGAATAAACATTTAATCCAACATCTCATTATATTCATAAACTTGAAGCCCTATTTTCAAATGTTTGGTTTTCAGCTGACCAGCCAAGGCTGTCTTTTTGTGCAGTTTTTATGTTTACTAGCTTTGTGTGTTGTGAGGGCAATGATCAGAGATCGATATTGTTACCTTAGACCGCCCATCCAAGATATCAAAGGAACAAGGCAACGGTACTGTAATTAATACATTACAAGCAAAAAGCCTACATGACGGTTTCTTTCTCACAAATGGCCAAGCCGCTTTCCAAAATTAACAATTTAAATACTATGAGCAGTAATTGCATGCAAGGACAAGTAATGACAACATAAACTGCCTGGGAACGGTCAGTAAAATAAAGTTAAATTCCGCTATTAAGACAACGGAAAATTAAGAGTAATTTTGCTTTAAAATATGTTCTATAAAAGGGTTATCCTTTGGAAGCAAGGAATACACCACAGAACTGAAAAATATGGAGTGTATATGTTTTCTGGGCCAGACTAGCTAGTTTCGGCCAATTAGGCCTCATCAGTGACCCTCAGATATTTTCTAAATTCCACAGTGGAATCAATGATCCCAAAGGACAAGAAAATATAATCTACACTATGATGTAGGACAGGGAGACGTTTTACCGCCGCCACACATTCCCACACACCAGCTGTAGTGAAGTTAAATGTGTTCTATAAAAGGGTTATCCTTTGGAAGCAAGGAATACACCACAGAACTGAAAAATATGGAGTGTATATGTTTTCTGGGCCAGACTAGCTAGTTTCGGCCAATTAGGCCTCATCAGTGACCCTCAGATATTTGCAAAATTCCACAATGGAATCAATGATCCCAAAGGACAAGAAAAATATAATCTAAACTATGATGTAGGGCACCAAATTTTGAAGGCTTCACATATTTTTTCTTTGTGATTACTGATCATACTGTCCTTTGGTCATTGATCACCTTTAGGACTGTCCAAAAGTGGTCTTAAAGACCACTTTTGAACAATCCCAAAGGTGGTCCTAATATAGGAATTGTACTATATTACTAGGTTGAGGGTCCTAAATTAATCTTACGAGGCCACAGTTCTGGACCTTGGTTCTGACTTGGTTAACATAAAAATGTGTTCAGTCCGCGTTATGGGTTTCTAACTCACCACTGCACCATCAGCGTGGAAGCAACGATGATGCCTAGATAGCATGAAGCAAAAGAAACCCAACAGTTGAACCCGATGGGCCTGACAAAGAAAGAGCATCAGGTACTAAACGATTTACTTAAGCTTCATTCTTGGCGTTTCTGTTTTTGTTTTGCGTCACGAACGCATAGATACTGTTGTCGGAGGATAAGTTTAAAGTGACGTCAGCGAATGTTTTTTTTTTGTCGTTTAGCAATGGCCACTATTGTCAAAAGGTAACGACGCTTCGGTAATGATATCAAATTTTTATAACAGTACAATATGTCTTGCCAAACAATGGTGGGTATGATAATAATAACGGAACGAACCTAACTGTGGTGGATTATAAGAATCTTATATGGGTGTGAGGGGCGGATGGAAAAATCCGTCCCGAGGGTCACTGTCCGGCATCAAGAGGCTTGCCGAGTGATGCCGGACAGTGATCCCGAGGGACGGATTTTTCTATCCACCCCTCACACCCATGTAGGATTCTTTTTCTTGCATGCCTTCCATTTCTTAGCACGGATTTTTAATGCTGCAGTCATTTCGGTTACCAACGTTCGCCATCTTGTGTTGACTATGCAGGAATGTAAAGTGACGTCACGGATCGTGCATGACGTCAACCTTAACGACGGCGCATACAAGGTCGTATTCAACCTGTACATTAATCAAACACGCGGGAATATTCGATATTGGGTCGGAACACCAGGGTCAGAACATCAATTTCTATCCCAGGGTAAAATCAGGGATTCCCTTGCCTGGTGTGCAAGAATTATCTTTTCCGTCACTGTCTACTTATCCTCAACTTAACATAGTTGAAAGCATTTACATTATTTCGTTTTACTGCACGACTGGCGGTAGTGGAACACGTTACAAACGAATCAGAAAGGACGTTAAGCAATAAGCCAAAATCTGCTTTCAATGACAAAAGGTAGAAGTCGCATCAGATTATCTGAGAATGCCATTCCGAAAGCTATAAAAGATGAAATGTGCAGCTGTGTGAGCAGCAAGATTCGGAACGACATATTCGCGCATCGTCTCTAGCCATGGTCTTGGCTTTTTCTCGTTGGAAAGCTAGGTGGTTTCAGATAGGTCTTGCAAAAAGCAAAAGCTAAAATAAAATTCGCAGGCTGAGCTGCCTCTTCCCTGGTGATGCTGGTCTTCTTGTAGGTTTTGTGGTGCTCATAGTTTAAAGTTTCTGTTAGATAAACGTTCATATCAGAGACTGAGCAAACACTTTAAAAGGGAGCCTAGAGCACTATCCGATTAAACCATATGCGGCTCTTTTGGGGGAAATTGGCAAACAGTTCAGTCAAAAATCAGACGCCGCAGACTGCGGCGTCTGATCGTGGACTACACTGTTTGCAAAAAGAACATTCATTTTTGTCAAATTTGCCACAAACAAAAACGAACCTGACACCCCTGTAATTGGAAATTGACCACTCCAAACTAATTAGGTGGAAGATTTCACTTTCAAAGTCTGCTTCACGCATCTGCAATCAGGCTAGCCTGCTGGTTATCGCTTAGGGGATCTAAGCCTGACCAGGCAAAGCTGTACCAGTCTGTCCGTCCATGCTTATAAACCCTATTGGGCGACAAGGCCTGAGATGTCATTTCATTTCAATGTTGGGTAAAAGTCCCAAAAAATTGGAAGCAACGTCTCCAACATAACCTATACAGTGATGAAGGGGACGTTAATTATAAAACAGAAGTGGAGCCAATGATCAGGAATCGATACAATTAACCCACAGCTCCCATCAGAGACACCAAAGGGAAAGAAACACAAACATGACACAACAGACCCTAATGGAAACATCAATAGCGGAAAGCCAAAAGGACAGTTACTTTCCCACAAAATGGCCAATAGGCTATCCAAAATAAAATAATATAAGCGACACAAACACCCAAAGACAAACCATAACGAAAGTAAACCGCGACACAAGAACCGCCTTGGAACGGTCAGTGGAAACGAATTCCACTGGAGGGCTTAAACCGATTTTACGTGGCCACAATCCTCGCCCTTACTTCCGTCGCGATAACGACAAATAATTTGTTCAGTCCGCATGAAGGCGTCCTAACCTCAAATCCAACAAACAAAAACAAATCTTTGTTATAAGTACCCATTTCTTATGAGCTGCTTCAAATAGAACAACAAGATCAGACTTTGACAGCTGCCTGCTGTAAGCACAAGGAAAGGAAACCTAGTTTTAAAGCATTACCCCAGTGTGGTACTAACGGTATCAACTGAAATCACTGCATCAACCATAGTGCAGTTTATATTTTACTTTTGGTCCTTTGAGATCAGCGTAAATATTCTGAGAAACCAGAAATAAATTATTGGTTGAGACTCATATTCCAGACAGGTTTTTAATTATTTGGACCCCATTTTGATTTATATCAGTCTTTGAATCGACTGCCTATTCGAAATTCGCAAAATTGCAGTATGTTTCCTCTGGCTTTCGTTGCCGGATCATTACAGGGTCACTGATGAGGCTTTATTAGCCGAAACTACGTAGTATGACCCATCTTCATTCTTATGAATGTTTTCATTGCTCTTAAAGGAACTCATTTTTGATTTTTATTTGCACGCTGAATAATGGCAAACTCCACACGGTAATAAAAAACGATTAATCAGCAATGTCAACGACGACATATATAACATTATTCTAAATTCAGGAAAGTTCTTTATCGGACATAAATTAGTAAATGACCCGAATACCTGTGCGTCGCAAACAAATCGGGCCTCGTCTGGAAAGATGTACGGCTACGTTTTGCAAGTATAGGCATCGTTTGACATCAAACTACTATACAGCGATTCGACACCAATTGCCTTTTTTCATATCTTCGTTTTTGTAATGATATCCATTTTGCTCTCAACAAATGTTATTATTGGACACACACGAGTAACGTATTCAATTTTTGACAAACTAACTTTAACAAACAAAACAAAACGGGCACATTTATATTGGAACTGACTTGTCTGAAGTCAATTAATGAAATGCTCTACATTTTCCTTTCTATTTATACTTGTCATTGGTCTTTTTTACGCAATGATAGTTATCAATTAGTTAAATGTGAAATGATGTATAAACCTCTAATTCAAAAGGACAAATTGTTAAGCCCCAGCTGCAAAAAGCTGAGAAACAAATGCATAAATTGGATAATCGTTAGACTTATGAATCAGCTATTGTTTATGAATGATCGCCGATTCTTACGGTATAAAGTACAAAAAAACGCCCATTAGACCAGACAATTGTACTTCCAGCTATTTGTAAGACGAAATGAATCACGGACACACATACCATTTGTTTTCCAACTGCTTTTCTTAGGCAGTCGTCCTTGTACAGATTTCGTAGCCCGAACTGGTCTGTAATTGAGTACGGAGAAAAAGCTCCGGCTGTGACCTGTGCCACAGGGTCCGTCCGGCGAATGGCGTCCACTTGGTAGTTTATAAATCTTCAAAGTCAGAAGGAAACATTTCGCATCGTCACTACATTTAGCAGGATTACACGGCTAATAAAACAAACAAATGAATGAAGACATGACAAAACGAAAACGAAGACGTGTAAACACTCAAACCTGCAAAGTCACGTCTTTGCCTACTTTTCTTTGAATAATAAGATGCCAAAACAGCGAACTGAGAGCAGACTATACTTCCTGTAAGTTTTTGCAATATAAATTCAGATGACTAAAGGGTGGTTGGGTGAAATGAAGATATCGTGTATCTTACCACTAGCGCTTGAAGTTTGGTGCATCAAAATGTATTGAAAATGTCCAAATATAACGACGCTGCTGCATTTTCAAAGAAATTGCCTTATTTGAAGTTGCCTTACGAAACGGCTTAGTGTCACTTTCACGAACCTTTTGAATTATGGACTGAACTTCAAGCTCATGTGATCTTACTCACTGGGGCGCGCAACTGATATTTGCTTACATTTGGGCAAGGTATGCTGTCCTTGCAGCAGGTAAGAGTAGAGATAATTCTGTTTCTAACCATTCATTCCTTTTTCGCTATCTTCCCTGTCCATCTCTTTCATCTCATGTTCTATCTCTATCACTCTCCGGGACATTACGCAACATGAGCGTCCACAATCAAACTTCAATGGATAAATAGGTAGAATTAGAATAAATCTGAGGCCACTTGTTCGCAACTAATGATGTTGTTAGTTACAATACATTTTGACCATTTAAAAAGGCAAATATACTTATATTTTGCTAAACACATAAGTCGATTTGTTATATTTTTTGCCGCGTTTTTCGGCGAAGACTTTTTTATTTTTAATTTTTGATCAATACAGCCAGCGCGAAAGTTGCGGAAGAGAAGCTCCGAAAACTTCACGTTAAGGACTCAGCCTCCTGAATGGTTTACATTTTGCTCTAATTAGATGGACTTTTTTACAATTTCTGAATTTTTCGAGAAAAACTAAGTCGAATTCTGTCACTCTCGCTATCGAAATGTAACCAAATGACTAGCCTTGTTGTATGGATAAATCCCGTGCAGCCAACGAAGCATCCAACTGAAAGGACGTTGTACAAAGCACATTTAATAACATAACATAACATAACATAACATAATTTTATTAAAGTCTCACCTCTATACAGAAGATACAAATAAAATGCATAAAATACAATTTATAGTAAAAACCTACAAGAGACGCTCTATACAGAGCTATGAGAGACTGTCGTTAATATTTGATAAAATGCAAAATATGTATTATATACACTTATTTACAATTCTAAAATAAACATGTCATTAAAATATAGATTCTGGCAACAAATTATTTCATTTATAAAGTGCCTTTCTTTTTACAGACAACACATCGTAACAGAATTTTGCAGATAGGCGTATTAGTTTATCATTATTGATACTAAGAATATAGGTGCATTGGTCAATACAGGACTTTTGATAAATATCTATACCATTATCATTTAATGTTTCATAATACTGTACGCGCAATTCGTTATACAGAGGACAGCCTGTGAGAACATGAACTTCGTCTCCAACACAAGTTTTACAATAGAAACAATTTCTTTCAGATACCGCTATACGCTCATAGCGCCCTGTCTCAATCAATCCGTATTGGGGCGACACCACAGCGGAACTTTGAAAATACACTACGGTGTGCTTTAGGTATTAAACATTGTACATAGGCCTCCACTCCATATTCGGTTTTGAAAGTTTTGTATAGTCTTAGCTTGTTACCACCATTACCATTTCTAGCCAAATCTCTGTTTACTTCATTTATCCAGTCTGATTTAAATGTCTCGGAGTAATATGAAAACATAAGTTCGTTCAGGTTTCGGTTATTTCTTTTATGGAACAGTATTAAGGTAAAAACTCAATTATGCAATGTGCAATTACAATATGAATTGTTGAAACCGCACTTTGCATTATGAACCTTTCCATATCTTACTACTTTATTCGAATATGCAACATGCACATTCTAATTTGAGACCTTTGTATTTAAATATGGCATTTGTACGTCCTATTTTGCATTATTCAGTTTCGATTCTGCTGTGGTTAGACAGGGTACCTGTCATTGAGGTGACGGTAACGTTCGGTAATGTCCATGGATTTTCCGTATTTTTTTCCGATGTTAAGCGTCCGTTTGAGAAGATCGCATTCGCTTTTCCAGGGGCCAAATTCAAGCCAGCAGCGATAAATTTTATCATGCTATTCAATAATTCGGATATTTACAATAATGTGTACGTTTGCATCTTTAAAATAAATTTTACAGCGCGGTTCCTAATTTATATATTTATAAGAAACAGGATTTTTATTTAAAAGTGAATACTTGTTTGACGAAGTGGAAAATACTCTATCGTTGAACATTTACTTAAATAAATTTCCATGACGGATTAGTTTGTGCAGAATCCGTGGATTTGAAATGAGCAATTATTGTTAAAATTGATTAATTCATACAATTTTCATAAATCTCCTTCTGAGGTGTTACTTATACAGATATTATTTACTAATTGCAACCTCACCCAAAACTCAAATGTTTGGATATTATAGAAGTATGTATATGTCCGCACAGCATATAGCCGAGCGAGCCCCAAAACGGACAACATCATCTTTAAAGCACAAGAAAAACAAACATGACAGGTCCCCGGCGGGGCGAGCACATCCGCCCGCATATATACTCAATAAGCTGGGGGCACAGACAAAATAATGTAAAAATGTACATACGTTACAAAAATATGCAAAAATCAAACAAAAAAAAAAATAATAAAAAAAAAAATACCAATATCAAAATTGATACAAAAAGCGTAGACGACATCCATAGACATGGTGCTGGCGTGAGGGTGTAGATGCGGCTGAAGCTACAAGCTAGAAGAAAGAAATGGATGGACTCTACAATTTTGTGGTGCAAATAAGCACCACAAAATGGCTAAAAACTTTGTCTCGAATCCCCTGATTGGATATAAGGTGCATATCACGTAGCATGGAAACGTGTATAGCAATCTTTAGAAACGTCTTCCAAATCGCAATGAAACTTTCAAACAAAATTAACTGCTAAACGATCCCCTTTATGATAAGGTCAAACTCGGAGCCTACCCTGTTACACAAAACACCCACACCCCTTTTCGGCAAACCGCAAAAACCCAAGGCACAGCACTGCTATAACTTAAACGCAGGCAATCACGTAGCCAAACCTTTAGAATGGAGTTCCAAATTACTACAACTAAACTATGTTGCACCAAAACAAAGGCTCACATTGGAACTGTGCAACATATCCACAGCCCTTGAAAAATGAAGCACGCCTAGCCCAGAAACTCCAACAAATAAAGATGCCCTTTAGCGACAGGACACATGCACTCCTGAAGCAAACGGGAAGACAAAATATAAGCCCCACCGAGACCTGGAAAGGTCACGGCACCGTTTCACAAACCTCTCAGGACGGAGCTCGGCGATTGGCTACAGGGTAAGGGGATGCCCGTGGGCTCGGAGACACCTGAGACGTGAGACGACAAACATGAGACGGACGGGGCTGGAGCCGTGCGATGGTCTCCCTGTTCACCGGCAACGGGGAATGGGGGTACCACCGAACGGCTACGGTGTAGTGCCAGCATGGATTCGTTCCCTGGGACCCCACCAGCTGACGACCCGCGACACGGGGAAACTGGAAAACAACCCAATAGCCGAGCGATGGGGTAACCCTATGGGCTTATGGCGCCCGTTTACCTTCAAAACCAGTTTGTCTCTCTGTTCACCGGCAACGGGGATTCGTTCCCTGGGACCTCACCAGCTGACCACACGGGGAATTTGGAAAACAACAACTAGTTCCCCATTTCCCATTGTAATTCTGATGTAAATACTTCATCCATTAACATGAACAGTACTTACTCATTCTCAGCCCCGACCCGCAACCATAGAAACGCACCTGTGGTCACAATGACAGCTGTCCTAGTCATATGTCCGTCTGTCTGTCTTCATAAGTTAGACTGGGGCAGGATAGCTTTCATCCAACAGAATCACAACGCGAAAATATTAGCTGTTCGTCCGTCCGTCCGTCCTTCTTCAGCCAGCAATCCGTCCGTCCGTCCGTCTGTCTTCAGCCAGCAAAACCTTGCTGAGCTAGTGTCGCGACTGTCTTAACCAGCCTACTACATATTTCTTCAAGTTCTACATGTAACGATTTGGCAAATGGAGTGGCTGAATCCAAACCATTTTGTACTTACATGTATTTCCATGTATTAGGTCTACACCATTTCCATGTATTAGGTCTACACCAATTTTTTTTTCTTCTTGTTTTATTACAGTTAGACCGCGTACAGCGTACCCAGGTTTACCTGGCGGAACTTAACGACATTATTTATTTATTTATTTACTTATTATTAAAGTTTACAGAATCTAGAAAAAAAAAACAAAAAAAAAAAAACATTTTTTTTTTTTTTTTTTTTTTGATGCATTAGATTTGTACATTTTACCGCCGAAAAATACAACAACAAAAATTGTAAGATGAAAAGTCGTGATGATATTTTTCTGACTGTTGCTTAAAATATACATTTTGGGTACACGTTAGAAGCGCCTCTTCGATGCGGTTTTAACGAGTACCCACAATCTATATTTTGGAGTAGAAATGAGAAAAATAATGTTTACTCCTGTCAATCCCAGTTTTACCCTATAAAAGTGGGGATCAAGTGTGTGTGTTGGGGGGGGAGGGGGGGGGTAAGAATTATAAAGATGTGTTTTTATGGTGGGATGCGCTTGGTATGTGAGTGCGTTTTTAGTTTTACGTCTCGACAACAGCTAAGGTCATACGGAGATGGGACCTGGGTTTAAAGACTCATTGAAATTCTGGAGAAACCGGGATCGACCCTGCGATCCCTGGTTAATGAGGCGAGTAGCTTAACCACTACACCACAGAGGCTTCCAGCGCTTGATATGTTACATTGTAGCAGGTGCGGGTTTCCACCTGCACTCAGGTATGAAAGAATTTGCTGCGCGTTGTGTTTTTCTAAAAAAAGTGGAAACCTTTGCGTTTTGTCACTTGAAGCCAAAAATCTAGTATAAAAAGTCAGATAGTTTTCTATTTTCTTATAAATTAATGAATGCATTTAACACAAACAGTTACGAACATCTATATAAACATGTGACAAAACAAAATGGGAATCAGACCCCCGGCCATCGGGGCTTGAAGAAATAGATGGGCTGCATGAACTGAAACCGACCCGCACACCAGTACTGGTAAACCGCTTAGAGGATCTAAGTCTACCGAGTCAAAGCGGTGCTTACAAACCCTATTGGTTTCATTGGGCGACAGGGCTTGGAGATGTCATTTCATCTCAGTGTCGGGTAAAGTCCCACAAAAGTGGAAGCAACGTCTCCAAAATGACCTATACTGTGTTGAAGGTGACGTTAAACATCAAATCAAACAACAGAACCAAAATGCCTAGTTTTAGAATTCCGCTGGATATGCCCTAAATCAGAAATAAATGTTAGAGGGAACGTAAGTCGTTTCTCATCTGAAAGCATTTGCACAAAAGAGAGTTGTACCTATGTTTATCATAAAGGAGCAGTCTCATCAAGGTCTACACGACATTGGACAGGAGCCTTTCTGTGCCATACAAAATTATTATAAGTATTTACAACAAATTTATATTTTAGAGGTGCAATGGCCTGAACACATTTGCGATATATTTAGGTAAAACTTGGACACAAAACAAACACAGCAAAGCTGATTCCTGGTCTGAAATATAAAATAAAAAAACATGTGTAAATGATTTTATCGGGAAGGGTGTAATGTCCCCAAATCGTCCGTTTTATGCCAAAAATATAGTTCTCTCGTTTTTTTTTCACTCCTCCGTGTCACCAATACGCTTGCAGATTTTTTTTTTGGTATCTTCCGAATACAGGCGGACGTTTACGGAAAAACGATCACAGCGCCACTTAACGAGAATAATGAGAACTAGAAGAAGCAGAAGCGGAATTTCAAGTTGCAAAATAGGACGAGAAACAGAAAGAAAACTACACAAATTCCAAAAGCAGACTACAAAAATGAATATCATAATGCAGTGTTGCACAATTGTAACTGAATATAGCATAACAGAATATCAAAATTGCATATTGCAATCTCAATGTTGCATAATTGAGTTTTTACCTAAATCCTGTTCCATATTCTTTCGATGGCGTCAATATCTATATTTGCGGCCTCAAATGACTTATTAACACGAAAGTTCCAGTTCTTACATCTCTGGTTAGCGCTCGCTTCTGTCCATTTGTTGACTTCTGCATTAAACCGATCTGCATCCATTCGCTGTAACCGTGACCAATGCCCGATAACAACCTTCCATTGTTTTGCTACAACTGGTTCCCATCCTATGTCTCCGTTAACGCCAGCGCTAGGCGTATATTTTCCAACACCTAGAACAAATCGTGCTGCACGTAACTGAATGGTCTTTATACAGGAGAAATCCCTGGTTCCCCATACTGCAGCTCCATAGCTAATTGTGCTCCACACTATATTTTCATACAGTTTAGTATACGGGTTGTATGGTAATCCACCGAAGGTTTTTGATTTGGAAATGACTACACCTAGCGCACGACTTGCTGATTTAGCCACATGTTTAGCCATCTCTTCATAACTTAGATGTTCTGTTAATATAAGTCCTAAATATTTATATTTATCTATTATTTCAATCGTTTTACTACCGCATTTGAATGTATAGTTTGTTCTTTCTGTGGACTGTGTTCTAATGTGCAATACGTTTGACTTTTCCTCATTTATTGTCATTCTATATATTTCACACCACTCATTTAGTGAGTTTAAAATTGTTTGTAGATCTTGCTCAGATGATACTAATAGGACAAGGTCATCAGCGTACAACAATGCCGAAACCATTTCACCATCTATATCTATTCCTTTGTGTGTCGCATTAACCTTTTCAACTAAGTCATTTATATATAAGTTGAACAACAAAGTTGATAGATTACATCCCTGCTTAAGGCCACAGTTTACCGTAAACCAGTCCGTTTCTAATCCATTTAAACGCACACAACAACGAACACCATCGTACAAGGAAGTGATTGCCTTAAACATACTGCCTTGGATTCCTATGTTTCTAAGATTGGTAAATAACAAATTACGATCTATGGCATCATAAGCTTTTTTAAAATCAATAAAAGCAGCGAATGTTGATTGGCGTTTAAGTTTTCTTGTTTCAATAATGGAAGTCAAGCTTTGGATATGGTCCACAGTACTGCGCCCTTTCCTAAAACCATTCTGCATATCACTCAATATTTCACGCTGCGATTCCCATTTTATCAATCGGTCATTCAAAACATTACAGTAAAGCTTGTACATAGCTGGTGTTATATGAATTCCTCTATAGGATAATGGGTCCCGAGTGTCCTTGGTTGAAGATTTCGGTACAGGCGTAATGATTCCCATTTTCCACATACTTGGTATTTTTCCTATAGTAAAACATTTATTAAACAGAGCAAGCAATGGTTTGAGAATGTTCCTACATTTCAGGACTTCTATCGGAATTTCATCTATTCCTGCTGCTTTATTTAATTTCATCCGGTTAAGAGCTGATTGTATTTCTTTTAATTGTATAGGATCTTGAATACGTCGTTTTAGTCAGCAAACCCACAGTATAGACAATACAGATCCAACGCCTTTGATGTATATTGTTCAAATATTAAAAAATACTACACCAATAATTGCGATATTCTGTTTTATTCTTGAATGTGCACATTGTAAACCTGCAGGAAAATTAAACGACCCTCATCATTTTCCATCAGTCAACCAATGAACAGACGACAAACCGTCAAACCATACCATCAAGGCGAGACTTATGGAAACAGAAAACTTCGCACAAAGTTGAAATCGCAGAAATCTTCATCGGATTGCAGCTTTACATAGATAACTTAGGGACATGAAACCTGATTGAGAAGTTTGCGGAGCTTGTTCCTCGCAAAAAGTTACCGTCGACCGCATGTTGTTACCGTCGACCGCAACTTTCTGCGGCAGGTATTTTTGTCGGGTATTCAAACATACATATTGATTAATATATGATATCGATTGTATCAGAAGTCAGTAGCTGTACCGGAAATTATTTTATAGAATAATACGAATTTATTTATGTATTTATTTACTCATCATGTAAACACGTCAATATTATTTTATATAGTAAAACTGGGTTTATAGGGAAATGTATTACTTTGTGTATTCCTGTTTCTGTAGATTGTTAGCACTCGTAAGAACCGCCTCGTAGAGGCGTTTGTAAACTACAATTTTTGTTTTGTGTAACAAATGAGAAAAAATCACTATTTTTCACCATATGTTTCAGTTGTAAAAATATAAATTTATTTGGGAAGTCATTTCAACGTCATTTATTTATATATTAATTAACAAATGGAACTGTTTAATTAGTTTCCTTTGTTGCTGTTTTATGTATTCTTATCCTAACGATAATAACAGAGGCCCCCGCCCATTGGGGCTTAAAGAAATAGATGGGCATCTGATGGTTCCACGCATAGCTGAAACCGGCCGCACACGAGCACTGGTAAACCGCTTAGAGGATCTAAGCCTGCCCAGGCAAAGCGGTGCGATTCGGACTGTCCATGCTTATAAACCCTTTTAGTTTCATTGGGCGGCAGGGCTTGAGGTGTCATTTCATCTCAATCTCGGGTAAAAGTCCCACAAAATTGGAAAAAAGGTCTCCAAAATAACCTTTACAGTGTTGACGGGGACGTTAAACTTCAAATCAAACAAAACGAACAAACAAATGATAATAAGTCTTGAAGTAGGATGCGAATCGTGAAGCACAACACCCACACACATTAGAAAAAAAAGATGCATGTGTTAGCCAAAACAAGCCATGATAAGAACCATGTACCATGAAATCTCTCAAATTATTATCCTCTCAAACCCCAGTTTTATATAGTAAAACTGGGGTTTACAGGGGTAATTTTTTATTATTATTTCTGCTTAAAGACACGGATAGTGGGATTCTTCAGAACTGAGGCGGTCACGGCCCCCGCCTATCGGGCTTGAAGCAATAGATGGACTGCATGATGCTTCCTCGCAGAGCTGAAACCGACCCACACACGAGTACTGGTAAACAGCTTAGAGGATCTAAGCCTGCCCAGGCAAAGCGGTGTGAGTCGGCCCGTCCATGCTTATAAACCCTATTGGTTTATTTGGGCTACAGGGCTTGAGATGTCATTTCATCTCAATGTCGGGGAAAAGTCCCACAAAATTGGGAGCAACGTCTCCAAAATGACCTTTACAGTGTTGACGGGGACGTTAAACCTCAAACAAACAATAACTCTATGATGTTTAGTCTGTTTTACAAAACTGTATGTGCTCTAAGTAAGCGGTGTAAGCCCAAATAAGACGCCTGGTTTTGTGGCTTCAGATCTGGGTAAACACTGAAAATTCCCCCAAAATGGGACGCTATGTGTATACGGGTTAACGTTTACGCCAAAGAAAAAAAAAGTTTAAATATGAAAAATTAGAATGAATGCTTTAAACAGACCTAATAAAAGTTTTGGCCGAATTAATGCTTTGACTTAAAAAAAGAAGTTCTGGTTCCCGTGAGACAGCGAACCTCAGATCTTATTGGATAAGTGTCTGTATTAATCCGCCAGTAGGTGGTTCGATTACGTATTGTCCAAAAGCCCCGCCTTCTTTGTCGTGAACAGGGATGTAAATGGAGCCCCAGAGTCGTAAATCTGAAATAAACCTCACGCTAACAAGCCCATGCAGCAATTTAATTTATTCAGGTGGAAAAAAGATGATGGTCTGTTTTAGAAAGTATGTACCGTTAGCTATCCAAAGACTGACTGGACTAGATCCAAAGACTGACTTATGACACTTCACTGGTCCTTCTCTTCAAAAACTCCATATTTCACATATGTAAAGTTTGTCCCCCACCATATCCCTACCATCCAACTTAACATCATAGAGTTATTGCTTGTTTGAGGTTTAACGTCCCCGTCAGCACTGTAAAGGTCATTTTGGAGACGTTGCTTCCAATTTTGTGGGACTTTTACCCGACATTGAGATTAAATGACATCTCAAACTCTGTCGCCCAATGAAAGCAATAGGGTTTATAAGCATGGACGGTCCGATACTCGCACCGCTTTGCTTGGTCAGGCTTAGGTCCTCTGAGCGGTTTACCAGTATTTGTGTGCGAGTCGGATTCAGCTCTGCTTGGAAGCATCATGCCGCCCATCTATTTCTTCAAGCCCCGACAGACGGGGTCCGCATCATAGAGTTAAACGGGGCTTAAAACAAACAGACAAACAAAAAAAAAAAAAAAAAAAAAAGGGAAAAGAAAAATGTAAAACAAGGTAACACTGTTCCGGGATAAGTTTCGAATGTTTTTTTTTTCGGAAAGTATTGACAGTCTATTACGAAAACACGCCTATTCAAGTATATTAAAAAATTACTTCCAAAAAATGAAAATTTTCAGATGACATTTGGAATACATGTCCGTAAGACAAAATGGCGTCCAACATGGTGTTACAAGGAAAATGATCAATATTAGGTAAAATTGATAACATCTTTATTATTTCTACTTTCAACATAGATTGCGGGTGCTCGTTAGAACCGCCTCAATGAGGCGGTTCTAACGGGTACCAACAATTTATTTTTTTAGCTAAAATAAGGCAGATAATGTTTGCCCCCGTAAACCCCAATTTTCTCTAAATAAATTGGGGTTTAGGGGGTCTTCGTTTCACGGATTGTTATCGTGAGGACAGTTTTTATATTTTTCATATTGTTACTCAGAACTTAGACTGCGGGAACTCGAAACGGCCCACAATTTATGCTTTTGAACACAAATAAGAAACATAATGTATACCCCTGTAAACCGAAGTTTTACTGAAAGATTTGGTTTAAGGGATCAAAATTATAACGGGGTGTTTTCGTTTTGTTTGTTTATTTGATTTGAGGTTTAACGTCCCCGTCAACACTGTAAATGTCATTTTGGAGACGTTGCTTCCAATTTTGTGGGACTTTTCCCCGACACTGAGATGAAATGACATCTCAAGCCCTGTCGCCCAATGATCCCAATAGGATTAATTAGCATGGACGGTCCGCCTCGCACCGCGGTTTCTGGACAGGCTTAGATCCTCTAAGCGGTTTATCAGTACTAGTGTGCCGGCCGGATTCAGCTCTGCGTGGAAGCATCATGCAGCCCATACATTTTCTCAAGCCCCTATTGGCGGGGGCCGAGAGGCGTGTCTTAATGAAAAAAGTAGACAATGCATTAACAGTCCTTCGAGTGTTTATGACTCATTACGAAAACATGCCTATACAAATTCATTGTAAATTTTACCGCCGAAAAAAAAAAAAAAAAAAATTGAAAAAAAAAAAATGGGATATTTGTTCTTATTTCTGCTCTTAAATATAGATTGTGTGTACACGTTAGAACTGCCTCAAGGAGGTGATTCTAACGAGTACCCACTATCTACATTTAGACCAGAAATAAGAAATATAACCAGTGCTTCAGCTGAAGTGCACGACCCGCCGGATGCTTTTAGCTTTATGAGTGTTACCATATATGCGATGGGTATGGCGGCCATTTTGGACATGTGACCTGGACCTAAAACGGTTCCCCCAATAAATGCGCCTTATCGTAAGGAGCAAAAACATATCTTATACTTTAGTACTGTATTCTGAATCGTTTGCAGGATAAAATGCATTCTCACTTTTCAACTACAAAAGCATATGTGTCAAAGTTTGACCTAGGCACAAAGAAGGTCAAGGTCAACCAAGGGTCACCATTTTAGCAATTTATGATGGGCCTACGTCCCAGATGCTATTTATCAAGTTTCGTGGAAATCTGCCCAGTGGTTCTGGAGAAGACTATTTTTGAAGGGTTTTTACCATATATGGCTTGGCGGCCATTTTGGTCATGTGACCTGGACCCCATGAGCAAAATTGGTTTCCCCCATTCCATAGAGGTTCCATATGAAATTTGACTTCAATCGGCCGAACGGTTTCCGCGGAGAAGCAGTTCGAAAATTTTCACATTTTTCGCCTCGGCGAGGCTATACTAAATGGAATGTAATATTTCGCAAGTTCATTGGTTAGATCTCATTGATATCTATCAGTATGCCAAAAATTATTTAAATATTCCAAGTGGTTAAGTCACTATCACCAATTTTCACAAACGGGTTACGGACGGACAGACAGACAGACCATATATGGCTTGGCGGCCATTTTGGTCATGTGACCTGGACCCCATGATGAAATTTGACTTCAATCGGCCCAACGGTTTCCGAGGAGAAGCAGTTCGAAAATTGTCACATTTTTCGCCTCGGCGAGGCTATACTAAAAGGAATGTAATATTTCGCAGGACATTGGTTAGATCTCATTGATATCTATCAGTATGCCAAAAATTGTTTAAATATTCTAAGCGGTTAAGTCACCATCACCAATTTTCACAAACGGGTTACGGACGGATAGACAGACTGACAGACTGACAGAATGACACGGTGATTTTAGGGCACTCTTAGAAAATTAACCGACTTCAGTCGGTCGCTTTTTCTGCGGGTGGTGCAATTTAATTTGTTTGTGTCTTTGATTTTGTATTAATAGGAAAAGGCAACCATTATGCGTACCAAATATTATGTGTTTGGAAATTGGAATTACACCTGAACCGAGGGTGAAAATTTGCCGACAGTAAAATATTTTAAATGTCCGGACAGGAGTATGTTGCCGGGCGTTCTAAGGTCATCAGGAAAACATGCGTATATAATTTTGACCCCCTTAAACCCCACTTTTTATATAGTAAAACTGGGGTTTGCAGGGGTGAACCATATTTTTCTTATTTCTGCTCTAAAATATATGTTCCATTCGCCTCTTTGCTGATGATACCAGTCTATACATCATTGGATCATCCTGACCAGGCGGCTAGATTGTTAAACGTTGACCTACAAACCATTTCTAACTGGGCTGACTTATGGCTGGTAGAATTTCAGGCAAAGAATACAATGACAATGACCATATCAAAAAAAAAAACACCCCCATCACCCACCCTTGTTCTTAAACGACACTATAATACAGGAAACCTCCAACTACAAGCCTCTGGGCCTCACATTTTCCGACTCATGCAACTGGAATACACATGTGAAAAATATATCTGAAAAAGCTTGTACACGTCTTAACCTTCTAAGAGCACTCAAGTTTAGAGTCAGCAGAAAAGCTTTAGAAAAAAATGTACATGGCCTTTGTCCGACCCCTTCTAGAGTACAGCGACGTCGTTTGGGATAACTGCTCACTTGAAACCAAAAAATAAACAGCTGGATGCAATTCACGTTGAAGCTGCTCGAATAATAACTGGAGCAACCAAATTATGTAATATAGAAAAACTCTTCTCAGATCTCGGTTGAGAGTCTCTTCAAAGTCGTCGGAACAAGCATAAATTGGTAGTCTTTTACAAAGCGTTACTTGGTCTTACACCAGAATATCTTTTTGACCTGGTCCCTGCCACTGCTCAAGAAACTTCTAGATATAATCTCCGAAATTCAGATCATATCCAGAACTTTAGAGCTAATACAAATTTATTTCTTGACTCTTTTTTCCCTTCGACTATACGTGCCTGGAACAGACTTCCAAACGAAGTGAAAGAAGCAACGTCGGTTGCAGCTTTCAAACACGCATTAAATAGTAACACCTTAGTGCCTCCTAAACATTTTAATGCTGGTACACGCATTAGTCAGATTCTCCATGCTAGACTGAGAATGGGGTGCAGATCACTAAATTCCGATCTGTATCGTAAAAACATTGTTCCAAGCCCATCTTGTCAGTGTGGAGAGTTTGAAAGTGCAAAACATTTCCTATTTTACTTACCACGTGACTTACACAATTTTACTCTCAATGATCTATTGTCTGGGAAAACCATCCTTTCACCACATGAGAACCAAGCGCTATTTCTAAAGTGCAAGACTTCATTGTCAAATCCGGAAGATTTAAGCCTGCCTAGCCAACATTAATTGCAATTATAATCAACTCCTATATTAGTCCTTTACTTATTTTCCCGTGCAAATTTCATGCAGGGGTCCAGTCAAATCTCTCTCTCTCTCTCTCTCTCTCTCTCTCTCTCTCTTTCTCTCTCTCTCTCTCTCTCTCTCTCTCTCTCTCTCTCTCCGTCTGTCTTTCTGTCGGTCACGCACAGTTATTCTGTCTCAATATTTTCAGTCTTGCTACTCAATTATGTCGTACACTATGTTGTTTCCAGGAGATGACGTCTATAAGCCTCAAGGCTTACTGTCAGATCCTTTAGCCACATCGTACTTATATATGTGTATTGTAAATGCATCAAAGCTTGAAATAAAATATTGTTTAAACCAAAATATAGATTGTGGGTACTCGTTAGAACCCACAATCTATATTTTGAGCAGAAATAAGAAAATTATCACAATTTTTCATCTGAAAATTGTCATTTTTCGGTGGTAAAATTAACAATGTATTTGTAAAGGCGTGTTTTCGTAATGTGGTGGTTCTTGTTTTGTTCTTTCATTTATGCCTCGTACTATTTCTACTTATTGTGCATTGTTGGTATGTGCTTTCTATCAGTTTTATACACTCTGTTCTAACACAGCGCACCGATATAGGCAATGGAAAATAACTATTTTATTCTACAACAAATCACGGCAAGGAAGAACGTGACGAGTGACGGCATTAAAACTGCCAATTTATGACGTCACTAGTCGATTTCCTTGACGTTAGACGATGTAACGTCATATTCTCGCATCGAAAGTGTTAGAAAAGGATATAAATGCATGTGTTTCAGTCGATAATTTTAGCGGTTGTTCAAACAATGGCGAAAAGTTGTGAGATTTTGAAGGAGACAACAGCATTTTTGCCAATTTTCAGCCTGTTAGGTCTGTTTTCGTTGTTGTGCTGTGAGTTTTTTTCTTCTTCCTCCTGGTACTAAGGGTGGATGTTTGTAATAGTGGCTCTCCCTGAATTATCTATCAACTTTTTATTTCTTGTTATTCTCGCTATAACATGTGATTATTCTGCTGGGCAAACGATTCACATAAATTGTCAAACCTTATTGTCCCTGAAAAACAATTAAAGAAATAAGATTTACTTACTGGTTGCTCTTTTTTTCTGTTGCGCTTGATGGTTTTAAAGTACATGTGTTATAATTGCCTTTGGAAACAGGAACATGCACACAAGAATGAAAATAAAAAAAAAGTTTCCTGGATACGACGGTATTCACAAACATTTTATGTTTGATATTCTAACACAGCGCGCCTATATAGACAATGGAATATAACTGTGTATTAGTCTACAACAAATCACGGCAAGGAAGAGCGTGACGAGTGACGTCATTAAAACTGCCAATATATGAGGTCACTAGTCGATTTCCTTGACGTTAGACCGTGTAACGTCATATTCTCGCATCGAAAACGTTAGAAAAGGATATAAGTGCATGTGTGGATTTCTTATAACAATGGCAAAAAGTTGAGAGATTTTGAAGGAAACAATAACATTTTTGTCGATTTTCAGCCTGTTAGAATCGAAATAGATCAGGCCTAGTTTGTAATTTGTTAAGTAAATCACAGTCGGTCAGTTGTAAGTAGACAAATCACGCGCGCTACGCGCTCGTGATATGTCTACTTTACAACTGACCTCCAAACTGTGATTTATTACTCAACAAATCACAGCTAGAGCTGATCTATTTCTTAAACAGCGCGGTATAATAATAAAAAAAAAACAGCAAAACTGACTCAAGAGAGAGAAAAAAAAAAAAAAAAAACATCTCAAACCAGAAACTTGAGAAAGGTTTTCTGTACATCACCATAAACTTGGTATTCAAGAATTTCATAAAAAGTTTGACATCCAGCAGACAAGGCCGCTAACAATGTCGTCGTTGTTTGGCAGCTCCACTATGTTAACATTCTTCGGCAAGAGCTGGGTGGTACTAAGGCCTATGAACTGCAGCCTTTGGTTGTAGAGAGGGCTGCAGTTGATGACCACATTTTCATTTAGCCACCAAGTTTGCTGTATATGTTACAGAAGACAACCTTCCTATGTTATTTTGGTTACCTAAACTTCATGAAATACCATACCAAGCACGGTTTATTGCAAATTCAAGCTCTTATATCACCAATGAACTTTCCAAATTATTAACTTTATGTTTTGCTCCATCAAAAACATGTGATTAAATATTGGGACTTTGTATGCTTGCCACAGATTCTTGCTCATTCTCAATTTCAGCCTTTGGCATCGGCATGCTGGCCCCAATTAGCTGTGCTTGAGTCATACCTAGATGGCTATTAGATAGTACGATTTAAACGTGATTTTAATAAAATGGAGAGATCCTACCTTAGTCGATGTTTTATCACAAATAATCTACAATGATGAGACACACAGAACAAACACACATTAAATGTCCATACACCCTGAGAATGTTAGATCTATCCTTGTATCCTTCCAAGCACTAAATATTATTTATAAAAACATAAGAACATAATTTCCATAAAAACAGTAAAACAGAGAATTTAACCTTAAATAGCCAAATAATAATGATAATGATATAGTATAATTTCCAAATAAAGTTTTTAGCTGCCACGCAAAAAAATACTTAGACTTTAAACCCTATTCACTAAATTATTATACACTTTAACAGGTAGACAGATTTAAGAGAATATTATGGTTATAATCCTAGATTAACACTTCCAATCAACTGAAGAGATGTTAACGGACAGAAAGATATCGCTAACTACATGTACCCTGATTTTAATATCCTTTACTTTCAACTGGTAAGAAGCAAGTGTGCCATTTGGCAATCATTTATAAGATCAAAACATATTCGCATTGTCCTTATCTCATTTGTGCATATATGATATTTAGTGACAGCATGGAGCCTTTGAAGTGTCGGTGCCATAAAACCACATAAGCATATATTACACATGGTGTTTTTCACATGGCCTAATACCCCTCACGGTCTTTAAGAATTGAGCCTTATCATGTGAACACCTGTGTTGCGTCTATGCGAACACCGAACATGCCTTGACATCAGCGCAGTCTGATTAGCCTTTTTGCTGCCTGGTTTGTATCTTACCAATGACCTTGCGTCTGCCTGATGCTATCTAGTAGGAAGCCACGAAGATATATATATATATAGAGGATCTTACACGAGTGTCATTTCATATGAAATTTATGAAACGAGCCTTCGGCGAGTTTCATAAATTTCATATGAAATGACCACGAGTGTAAGATTCTGTTTATCATATGACCACTTTTAATTGGATTTCTTCGCCTTTAATTTTGAGAAATTCTCAACCACATATGCAGGGTCGACATGGACGTCGTCATGGCGTTACTTAATCCCGCCAAAGTGTTATTACACGTGTGGTCATATGATTTTTAATACACGACGTTATCTACTGCTTATCAACGACGTCATGTGATAAATATTTTTTTCTCGACAATTCGCAATCAATATAGCCTTGGGACGGGTACGCGCCTCCGTGACCTAGTCGGGTCATCTTTAGGGTTCTCTGAGCTGTGGTTCGACCCTCGCCCAGTCAAATGTGAGGCGACAATTTTTGCAGCAGTAGGTGAGGTGGTTTTCCCCCCCGGATACTCCGGTTTTTCCCACCTCTGAATAACAAGGAAAAGCACAATTATGCAATGGAGATTTTGCCACAATCAATTCGACAAAGAAATTTGTCTTTTTAATGAACAATTTTAACATGGCTTCTACCTTATTTAACACGTTTCAGCGGCGTGAACGGGTTTTGACTGGACTTGATAGATTTTGTAAGGTAATCGAGATAGGGGCTACTACCCCCATCTAACGGGTGAACGGTTTTTATAAGGCATGTCTTCTTTTATAACTATTTACTGGGTAGCTCATTCGGAGGACGGGGGTTCGATGCCTGCCGGGGTCGCAACATTCTTTTGCGGAGATTGATCATGAAATCTTTTCTATGGTCACTCGTTCCCTTCCGCAGATTCAAGAAGGGCAGTTGTCAGTTTCTTGCGTAATAATGTGCACTGTACTGGTTAACCGTTTACGTATAAGTCTGTTCAGGAAGAGTGTGGATAGTTAAACCGGCCGGCTAAAAATGACCGAAATGGTGTTTATTGGGCGGTGAAACTCCAATACAAACAAAACAATGTGATTTTAGCGAAATTTCTTTTACATTATTGCATACTGGCGTTGGTGATACAGCCAAACAATGATATATCTATATATATATATTGTATATTTGCAAGTGCGCGTCTCGTAAGCTGGTTACCCAGTTGAATGTCTTCATTGAAAAGTTGATCTTTTAGCGTGTATATTGTTATACAGACATGTGACCGGTCCCTGCTGAAGAAATAGATTGGACTGCATGATGCTTCCACGCAGAGCTGAAACCGACCGCACTTTAGTACTGGTAAACAGCTAAGAGGTTCTAAGCCTGTCTAGGAAATGTGGCGCCAGTCGGTCCATGAATATAAACCCTATTTGTTTCATTGGACGGCAGGGCTTGGGAAGTCATTTTATCTCAACGTCGGGTAAAAGTCCCAAATGGCATATAGTGTTGGCGGGGACGTCAACCCTCAAATCAAACAGACAAAACTGACATTCGCCATATTAATAAAATACTTACTTACACATGTAACAATTTACAATCGGCTCGAATTAGTGAATTATGTCCCCCCACCCGAAAGGGAGGGGGACATATTGGTTTTGGTGCGGATCCTGTCGGCGTCGGCGTTGGCGTTGGCGTTGCCTCTTGTCTGCACTCTATCTCCTGAATGGATGGATGGATTTTGATTAAACTTACACAGATACACCATTGGGAGGGGGAAAAATACTGATTAGATTTTGATGACCTTGGTCTAATTTTCAAGGTCACAGTGCTCAAAACATTGTCGAATTTTAGGCCAAAAAAGCTTGTCTGCACTCTATCTCCTGAACCAATAGATGGATTTTGTTCAAACTTGGTACATAGTATAATTGGGATAGTCTCAAGAACTGATTAGATTTTGGTGACCTTGACCTAATTTTCAAGGTCACCACGGGACTAAGACTGTTAGAAATACGCTTGTCTGCACTCTATCTCCTGAACCAATGGATGGATTTGGTTCAAACTTGGTACATAAAGTAAGTGGGACAGTCTCTAGAATTGATGATATTTTGGTGACCTTGACCTAATTTTCAAGGTCACCACGGGACTTAGATTGTTAAAAATAAGCTTGTCTGCACTCTATCTCCTGAACCAATGGATGGATTTGGTTCAGACTTAGTACATAAGATAAATGGGATGGTCTCAAGGACTGATTAGATTTTGGTGACCTTGATCCAATGTTCAAGGTCACCACGGGTCTTAGGCAGTTAAAAATAAGCTTGCCTGTGCTCTTTCTCCTGAACTAATGGATGGATTTGGTTTAAACTTGGTACATAAGATAAGTGGGGTAGTCTCTAGAACTGATTAGATTTTGGTGACCTTGACCTAATTTTCAAGGTCACCAAGGGACTTAGACCATATACAAAAGAAATGTCAAGATGCTCTGGACGTCAAACTGGTGGGGGGACATATGTTTTCCTCTTAAAACACTCTTCTAGTTTAAAAAAATCGCATTCGGTACCCACACGTAAGAATTCTTCACGCTTAACATAAAATAATAAAACCTAGAGGATTTTATCAATTTACCCGTAAATGACACTGAAATCTTCTACCCAATGAGTTTGGAGTGGCCCAATGTTTATTCTAGGAGAGTCACGTTTGTTTTCTTTGTGAAAAGTTTTACAAAAATGTATGTGCTCTAAGTAAGCGGTGTAAGCCCAGATAAGACGCCTCGTTTTGTGGCTTCAGATCTGGGTAAACACTGCAAATTCCCCAAAAATGGGACGCTAGGTGTATACGGGTTAACGTTTACGCCAAAGAAAAAAAAGAATAAATACGAAAAATTAGAATGAATGCTTTGAACAGACCTAATAAAAGTTTTGGCCGAATTAATGCTTTGACTTAAAAAAAAAAAAAGAGTTCTGGTTCCCGTGAGACAGCGAACCTCAGATCTTATTGGATAAGTGTCTGTATTAATCCGCCAGTAGGTGGTTCGATTACGTATTGTCCAAAAGCCCCGCCTTCTTTGTCGTGAACAGGGATGTAAATCGAGCCCCAGAGGGGTAAATCTGAAATATACCTCACGCTAACAAGCCCATGCAGCAATTTAATTTATTTAGATGGAAAAAAAGATGATGGCCTGTTTTAGAAAGTATGTACCGTTAGCTATCCAAAGACTGACTAGACTAGATCCATAGACTGACTCATGACACTTCGCTGGTCCTTCTCTTCAAACACTCCATATTTCACATATGTAAAGTTTGTCCCCCACCATACCCCTACCATCCAACTTAACATCATAGAATTATTGTTTGTTTGAGGTTTAACGTCCCTGTCAACACTGTAAAGGTCATTTTGGAGACGTTGCTTCCAATTTTGTGGGACTTTTACCCGACATTGAGATTAAATGACATCTCAAGCTCGGTCGCCCAATGAAAGCAATAGGGTTTATAAGCATGGACGGTCCGATACTCGCACCGCATTGCTTTGGCAGGCTTAGGTCATCTGAGCGGTTTACCAGTACTTGTGTGCGAGTCGGATTCAGCTCTGCTTGGAAGCATCATGCCGCCCATCTATTTCTTCAAGCCCCGACAGGCGGGGGCCGCATCATAGAGTTAAACGGGGCTTAAAACAAACAGACAAACAAATAAAAAAAAAAGAAAAGAAAAGAAAAATGCAAAACAAGGTAACACTGTTCCGTGATAAGATAACTTTCGAATGATTTTTTCGGAAAGTAACGACAGTCTATTACGAAAACACGCCTATTCAAGTAAATTAAAAAATTTTTATGTACTTCCCAAAAATTAAAATTTTCAGATGACATTTGGAATACATGTCCGTAAGACAAAATGAAGTCCAACATGGTGTTACAAGGATAATGATCAATATTAGGTAAAATTGATAACATCTTTATTATTTCTACTTTCAACATAGATTGCGGGTGCTCGTTAGAACCGCCTCAATGAGGCGGTTCTAACGGGTACCCACAATCTATGTTTTTGAGCTAAAATAAGGCAGATAATGTTGCCCCCGTAAACCCCACTTTTCTCTATATAAATTGGGGTTTAGGGGGTCTTCGTTTCACGGATTGTTATCGTGAGGACATTTGTTATATTTTTCATATTGTTGCTCAGAACTTAGACTGCGGGAACTCGAAACGGCCCACAATTTATGCTTTTGAGCAAACAATAAGAAAAACCAGTGCTTCAGCTGAAGTGCACGACCCGCCGGATGCTTTTAGCTTTATGAGTGTTACCATATATGGGTATGGCGGCCATTTTGGTCATGTGACCTGGACATAAAACGGTTCCCCCAATTAATGCGCCTTATCGTAAGAGGCAAAAATATATCTTATACTTTAGTACTGTATTCTGAATCGTTTGCAGGATAAAATCCAACACAAAAGCATATGTGTCAAAGTTTGACCTAGGCACAAAGAAGGTCAAGGTCAACCCAGGGTCACCATTTTAGCAATTTATGATGGGCCTACGTTCCAGATGCTATTTATCAAGTTTCGTGGAAATCTGCACAGTGGTTCTGGAGAAGACTATTTTTGAAGGGTTTTTACCAAATATTGCTTGGCGGCCATTTTGGTCATGTGACCTGGACCCCATGAGGAAATTTTGGTTTCCCCCATCCCGTAGAGGCTCCATATGAAATTTGACTTCAATCGGCCCAACGATTTCCGAGGAGAAGCAGTTCGAAAATTTTCACATTTTTCGCCTCGGCGAGGCTGTACTAAATGGAATGTAATATTTCGCAAGTTCATTGATAAGATCTCATTGATATTTATCAGTATGCCAAAAATTGTTTAAATATTCCAAGCGGTTAAGTCACTATCACCAATTTTCACAAACGGATTACGGACGGACATATAGACAGACCATATATGGCTTGGCGGCCATTTTGGTCATGTGTCCTGGACCCCATGAGCAATATTTGGTTTCCCCCATCCCATAGAGGCTCCATATGAAATTTGATTTCAATCGGCCCAACGGTTTCCGAGGAGAAGCAGTTCGAAAATTTTCACATTTTTCGCCTCGGCGAAGCTATACTAAATGGAATGTAATATTTCGCAAGTTCATTGGTTAGATCTCATTGATATCTATCAGTATGCCAAAAATTGTTTAAATATTCCAAGCGGTTAAGTCACTTTCACCATTTTCACAAACGGGTTACGGACGGACAGACAGACAGACCATATATGGCTTGGCGGCCATTTTGGTCATGTGACCTTGACCCCATGAGCAAATTTTGGTTTCACCCATCCCATAGAGGTTCCATATGAAATTTGACTTCAATCGGCCCAACGGTTTCCGAGGAGAAGCAGTTCGAAAATTTTCACATTTTTCGCCTCGGCGAGGCTATACTAAATGGAATGTAATATTTCGTAAGTTCATTGGTTAGATCTCATTGATATCTATCAGTATGCCAAAATTGTTTAAATATTCCAAGCGGTTAAGTCACTATCACCAATTTTCACAAACGGGTTACAGACGGACCCAAAGAAGGTCAAGGTCAACCCAGGGTCACCATTTTAGCAATTTATGATAGGCCTACATCCCAGATGCTATTTATCAAGTTTCGTGGAAATCTGCCCAGTGGTTCTGGAGATGACTATTTTTGAAGGGTTTTTACCATATATGGCTTGGCGGCCATTTTGGTCATGTGACCTGGACCCCATGAGCAAATTTTGGTTTCCCTATCCCATAGAGGCTCCATATGAAATTTGACTTCAATCGGCCCAACGGTTTCCGAGGAGAAGCAGTTCGAAAATTTTCACATTTTTCGCCTCGGCGAGGCTATACTAAATGGAATGTAATATTTCGCAAGTTCATTGGTTAGATCTCGTTGATATCTATCAGTATGCCAAAAATTGTTTAAATATTCCAAGCGGTTAAGTCACTATCACCAATTTTCACTTACGGGTTACGGACGGACAGACAGACAAACCATATATGGCTTGGCGGCCATTTTGGTCATGTGACCTTGACCCCATGAGCAAATTTTGGTTTCCCCCATCCCATAGAGGCTCCATATGAAATTTGACTTCAATCGGCCCAACGGTTTCCGAGGAGAAGCAGTTCAAAAATGTTCGAAAATTTTCACATTTTTCGCCTCGGCGAGGCTTTACTAAATGGAATGTAATATTTCGTAAGTTCATTGGTTAGATCTCATTGATATCTATCAGTATGCCAAAAATTGTTTAAATATTCCAAGCGGTTAAGTCACTATCACCAATTTTCACAAACGGGTTACGGACGGACAGACAGAACGACAGATTGACAGACTGACAGAATGACAGAATGACAGAATGACACGGTGATTTTAGGGCACTCTTAGAAAAAACCGACTTCAGTCGGTTGCTTTTTCTGCGGGTCGTGCAATAATGTATACCCCTGTAAACCGAAGTTTTACTGAAAGGTTTGGTTTAAGGGATCAAAATTATAAAGGCGTGTTTTCGTTTTGTTTGTTTATTTGATTTGAGGTTTAACGTCCCCGTCAACACTGTAAATGTCATTTTGGAGACGTTGCTTCCAATTTTGTGGGACTTTTCCCCGACATTGAGATGAAATGAAATCTCAAGCCCTGTCGCCCAATGATCTCAATAGGATTAATTAGCATGGACCTCGCACCGCGGTTTCTGGACAGGCTTAGATCCTCTAAGCGGTTTCCAGTACTAGTGTGCAGGCCGGATTCAGCTCTGCGTGGAAGCATCATGCAGCCCATATATTTCTTCAAGCCCCTATGGGCGGGGGCCGAGAGGCGTGTCTTAATGAAAAAAGGAGACAATGCATTAACAGTCCTTCGAGAGTTTATGACTCATTACGAAAACATGCCTATACAAATTCATTGTAAATTTTACCGCCGAAAAAAAAAACACACACAAAAAAACACGAACATTTTAAGATGAAAAAATGTGATATTTGTTCTTATTTCTGCTCTTAAATATAGATTGTGTGTACACGTTAGAAGTGCCTCACGGAGGTGATTCTAACGAGTACCCACTATCTACATTTAGACCAGAAATAAGAAAAATAACCAGTGCTTCAGCTGAAGTGCACGACCCGCCGGATGCTTTTAGCTTTATGATTGTTACCATATATGGGTATGGCGGCCATTTTGGTCATGTGACCTGGACCTAAACGGAGGTGATTATAACGAGTACCCACTATCTACATTTAGACCAGAAATAAGAAAAATAACCAGTGCTTCAGCTGAAGTGCACGACCCGCCGGATGCTTTTAGCTTTATGATTGTTACCATATATGGGTATGGCGGCCATTTTGGTCATGTGACCTGGACCTAAACTACAAGCATCTGGGCCTCACATTTTCCGACTCATGCAACTGGAATATACATGTGAAAAATATATCTGAAAAAGCTTGTACACGTCTTAACCTTCTAAGAGTACTCAAGTTTAGAGTCAGCAGAAAAGCTTTAGAAAAATGTACATGGCCTTTGTCCGACCCCTTCTAGAGTACAGCGACGTCGTTTGGTAAAACTGCTGACTTAAAACCAAAAAAAAAACAAAAAAACAGCTGGATGCAATTCACGTTGAAGCTGCTCGAATAATAACTGGACCAACCACATTATGTAATATAGAAAAACTCTTCTCAGATCTCGGTTGAGAGTCTCTTCAAAGTCGTCGGAACAAGCATAAATTGGTAGTCTTTTGCAAAGCTTTACATGGTCTTACACCAGAATATCTTTTTGACTTGGTCCCTGCCACTGTTCAAGAAACTTCTAGATATAATCTCCGAAATTCAGATCATATCCAGAACTTTAGAGCTAATACAAATTTATTTCTTGATTCTTTTTTCCCTTCGACTATACGTGCCTGGAACAGCCTTCCAAACGAAGTGAAAGAAGCAACGTCTGTAGCAGCTTTCAAACACGCCTTAAACAGTAATACCATGGTGCCTCCTAAGCATTTTAATGCTGGTACACGCATTGGTCAGATTCTCCATGCTAGACTGAGAATGGGATGCAGCTCACTAAATTCCGATCTGTATCATAATAATATTGTTCCAAGCCCATCTTGTCAGTGTGGAGAGTTTGAAAGTGCAAAACATTTCCTATTTTACTACCACTGACTTACACAATTTTACTCTCAATGATCTATTGTCTGGGAAAACCATCCTTTCACCACATGAGAACCAAGCGCTATTTCTAAAGTGCAAGACTTCATTGTCAAATCCGGAAGTTTTAAGCCTGCCTAGCCAACATTAATTGCAATTATAATCAACTCCTATATTAGTCCTTTACTTATTTTCCCGTGCAAATTTCATGCAGGGGTCAAGTCAAATCTCTCTCTCTCTCTCTCTCTCTCTCTCCGTCTGTCTTTCTGTCGGTCACGCACAGTTATTCTGTCTCAATATTTTCAGTCTTGCTACTCAATTATGTCGTACACTATGTTGTTTCCAGGAGATGACGTCCATAAGCCTCAAGGCTTACTGTCAGATCCTTTAGCCACATCGTACTTATATATGTGTATTGTAAATGCATCAAAGCTTGAAATAAAATATTGTTTAAACCAAAACATAGATTGTGGGCACTCGTTAGAACCCACAATCTATATTTTGAGCAGAAATAAGAAAATTATCACAATTTTTCATCTGAAAATTTTCATTTTCGGTGGTAAAATTTACAATGTATTTGTATAGGCGTGTTTTCGTAATGTGGTGGTTCTTGTTTTGTTCTTTCATTTATGCCTCGTACTATTTCTACTTATTGTGCAGTGTTGGTATGTGCTTTCTATCAGTTTTATAGACTCTGTTCTAACACAGCGCACCGATATAGGCAATGGAAAATAACTGTATTTTATTCTACAACAAATCACGGCAAGGAAGAGCGTGACGAGAGACGGCATTAAAACTGCCAATTTATGACGTCACTAGTCGATTTCCTTGACGTTAGACGATGTAACGTCATATTCTCGCATCGAAAGCGTTAGAAAAGGATATAAATGCATGTGTTAAAGTTGATAATTTTAGCGGTTGTTCAAACAATGGCGAAAAGTTATGAGATTTTGAAGGAGACAACAGCATTATTGCCAATTTTCAGGCTGTTATGTCTGTTTTCGTTGTTGTGCTGTGACTTTGTTTTCTTCCTCCTGGTACTAAGGGTGGACTACGTTTGTGATAGTGGCTCTCCCTGAATTATCTTTCAAATGTTTATTTCTTGTTATTCACGCTATGACATGTGATTATTCTGCTGGGCAAACGATTCACATAAATTGTCAAACCTTATTTTCCCTGAAAAACAATTAAAGAAATAAGATTTACTTACTGGTTGCTCTTTTTTCTGTTGCGCTTGATGGTTTTAAAGTACATGTGTTATAATTGCCTTTGGAAACAGGAACATGCACACAAGAATGAAAATAAAGAAAAAAGTTTCCTGGCTTCGACGGTATTCACAAACATTTTTTATTTGATATTCTAACACAGTGCGCCTATATAGACAATGGAAAATAACTGTGTATTAGTCTACAACAAATCAAGCCAAGGAAGAGCGTGACGAGTGACGTCATTAAAACTGCCAATATATGAGGTCACTAGTCGATTTCCTTGACGTTAGACCGTGTAACGTCATATTCTCGCATCGAAAACGTTAGAAAAGGATATAAATGCAAGTGTGGATTTCTTATAACAATGGCGAAAAGTTGTGAGATTTTGAAGGAAACAATAGCATTTTTGTCGATTTTCAGCCTGTTAGAAATAGATCAGGTCTAGTTTGTGATTTGTTAAGTAAATCACAGACGGTCAGTTGTAAGTAGACAAATCACGCGCGCTACGCGCTCGTGATATGTTTACTTTACAACTGACCTCCAAACTGTGATTTATTACTCAGCAAATCACAGATAGAGCTGATCTATTTCTTAAACGGCGTGGTTTAATAAAAAAAAACAGCAAAACTGACTCAAGAGAAAAAAAAAAACACATCTCAAACCAGAAACTTGAGAAAGGTTTTCTGTACGTCACAAAACTTGGTACTCAAGAATTTCATAAGAAGTTTGACATCCAGCAGACAAGGCCGCTAACAATGTCGTCGTTGTTTGGCAGCTCCACTATGTTAGCATTCTTCGGCAAGAGTTGGTGGTACTAAGGCCTATGAACTGCAGCCTTTGGTTGTAGAGAGGGCTGCAGTTGATGACCACATTTTGATTTAGGTTTGACAATTTTCATTTCATTTAAGTCTGCTGTATATGTTACAGAAGACAACCTTCCTACGTTATTTGGGTTACCTTAACTTCATGCAATACCATACAAAGCACGGTTTATTGCAAATTCAAGCTCTTATATCACCAATGAACTTTCCAAATTATTAACTTTATGTTTTACTCCATCAAAAACATGTGATTAAATATTGCGACAATCATTTGAAAGATCAGGGAGAAATCTGTTTTGGTCTATAAAATATTCTAATGAAGTTTCAAATAAATTGAAATCCAGACGTTTTCGTGCTTCAAGTGTGTCTACTTATGATTTTTCCACCCTTTACACTACACGTCCTCATAATCTTACTACAGAAAAACTTAATGATTTAATTGATTGGACATTTCATAGGGACGATTCCCTCTATCTTGCATGTTATGTAAGAAATGTTTTTTTTTTTTTCATTTCTGAAGAGCATAAAAATTATACTTTATGGTCATGTCAGAAAGTATGTGAAGCTCTCACCTTTCTACTTGACAATATTTACATACGATTTGTTATTAAGTTATTTAGACAAATTGTGGGTATTTCGAGGGGTACGAATTGCGCATCCCTTGTGGCTGATCTGTTCTTGCTTTATTATGAAAGATACTTCATGATGTCCCTTTCCGTTAAAAAACAATCTGAAATCATTGAAGCCTTTAGCTCGACTTCTTGATATTTGGATAATTTATTAAATATTGACAATACCTATTTCGTATCAAGAAGTAAATGTTCTTGTCCCTGAGTATATATCAGATTTAATCCCTCCATATGTTGGGTGAAACATCTAACTACTCCCTGCGCAATAACAACAACCAAAATATTCCTTTAACGCGCACAGAGATATCCGTAAATCCTGCATCCCTTCGTCTGTTGTTTTATGGAACAAACTCGATGAAACTATCCGTTCTTTTATTAGTGTGTCAACATTCAAAAGCAATATTAAATCTCTACGTCCCAATGTCAGTAAAGTCCCTCCTTACTTTCTCTGTGGCGACAGATACTTATCAGTGATACACGCAAGAATTAGAAACAGATGCAGTAATCTTAAACAGGATTTGTATTTGAATTATCTCAGTCTAAACCCTTTCTGCAGTTGTGTTGAAGTTGTAGAGGATGCAGAGCATTTCTTTTTTATTTGTCCACACTATTCAGACAAGCGCATTTCATTGTTTCACTCTACTCATAACTATCATCCTCTCAATGTTCAAAAACTTCTCTGCGGTGACGATAGCCTGTCAATACAGGAGAATACTTCTCTTCTCCTTTCTGTCCAAACCTACATAAAAGTTACTGGCAGATTTGCTAATACTGACCAGTAATTTTTCTTATCTTATATTTACGCCCCTGTTTCACGACTAGTCACCTGACAGTATTTATTTATTTATTTATTTATTTATTTATTTATTTATTTATTTATGTTGTATTTCATCGCTCTCTCTCTCTCTCTTTATGGAAGAATTAAGTATATGCATAATGTTGCTTCTTCCTCTTTCTTACTCTACATGTTTTATTTTCCTTAGTCTAATTTCACATTATGTTATATGATCTGAATGTTTATATATCCCCATGTCGCGTGAAATTAATATATAAGCTGTACCTATGTAGGGGAAGTGCCGTAACTAATCTTGTGAGAACTTGTGACCCAACTTCATTGCACTGTTCATATGCAATAAAATATGATTAAACAATAAACCTATATTGATGGTTTGGTCAGTCACCCCCCCCCCCCCCCCGCCCCCCCAAACCCCGAACTTCATTTCAATAAAGCAAATTCTTCTGATACCGAGGCCCCGTTTTTAGAGTTACATCTATCTATTGCAGATGGGTTTGTTTCCTGCAATTGTTTTTAAATTTTCCTTTCTTGGATGGTGATGTTCCTCGTGCGGCATCCTATAGCGTTTATATTTCCAATTAATTCGATTTGTCAGAGTGTCTAGTCATGTTACCGACTTCAACACTCGTAACAAATTGTTAACTGCTAAACTTCTTTATCAGGGTTATCGTTATCATAAACTACGCAAAGGCTTTTCTAAATGTTGTAGACGTCATTTCGATTTAATTTCAAAATTCAATGTTGGACTTAAATCTCTTCTGCAACAAGGTCTATCGGAACTCGAATTTTATGGTGACTTAGTATATAAATTCAAGAACAATATATACTTGCAACGGCTTCAGCACCCAATTTCGTAGAATCATTCCTCGATATAAAAAGATTGGGTCCAACATAAATGTTATACGACAGACTGCATGCATAATAGTTAGACCAATCACGGTTTACAACTTTGCTTCCCTCTTTAATTGCACGCCGGTGGGTCAGGCCTCAGATTCTATGACGGTTCCAGCGTAAAGGCTTGCTGAGAATTAGAATTTTATTTTATGAAATGTTGGTTGGTGCCTTATGCTCTGTCTCTGGTCGGGCCCATCGGAGTCTAACTGTTGGTTTTCTTTTGCTCCAGCATGTCTGTGGTTTCTTGCCGTCGAGTCCTTACCGTTTTTTCACCGTTGTTTCATCTCTGTGATTGTTTGATTTTTGTGCTCTCGGAGATGTTGCACTGATGAGTTAGGAGGCGTTCATGCGGACTGAAAAAATTATTTGTCTAAATCTCGACGGAAGTAAAGGCGAGGATTGTGGCCGCGTAAAATCGATTTAAGCCTCCCAGTGAAATTCGTTTCACTGACCGGTTCTTCTGCCGCAGTTTATTTTTGTTATGGTTTGTCTTTGAGTGTGTGTATCGCTTATATATTTTGTTTTGGATAGCCTATTGGCCATTTAGTTGGAAAGTAACTCTCCTTTCGGCTATCCGCTATTGGTGTTTCCATTAGGATTTGATTATTTCATGTTTGAGTTTCTTTCCCTTTGGTGTCTCTTATTGTATCGATTCCTGATCATTACTTTCACTTCTATTTTGGTAACACGACGGCACACACAGAAGTGTTGTCCTGATAGTAAGGACGTATAATACTCAAGAAACTTCGCTGCCAAAAATCAAGTATATTTGATTTCACCGAATAAATATCAAAAGAAGTATGATAGAGTCGCCATTGAGAGTAAAACTTTAAGTATTCGAAAGTGAAATAAGAATTGTTCTTAAGCTGAAAAGGGTCAAGGTTTTTCTTTTTTGCTTCAATATATTCTGGAAAGGGCCATCCTTTGGAAGCAAGTAATACAACACAGAACCGAAAATATAGAGTGTACATGTTTTCTGGGCTAGACTAGCTAGTTTCGGCCAATTAGGCCTGATCAGTGATCCTCAAACTGCAATTATTAATGCAACACAAATGCGTCTGCCGACGAGACAGAGAACATACATTTTCCACCGCGATTTTACGTCGAATTGGAGTTTCTAAGTTAAGTGTAATTCAGCTTGGAATGTTACTTTAACAAATGGTTCACTCATCAATCCAACCATCTGACGGTCTAAACTATTGGACGGTGATATAAACATGTCCTATAGCAAAATATATACCATTATTCTTTATATACTGAAAGACTTTCGAGTACTCGTATAAGTATTATATGATTGAAATTATTAAGTCTGTAATTGCGTATAGTGAATGTGCATAGCTGCAAGAAAACTTCAAGAACACGGTAAATTTGTTATTTTTTCGCATAAAAATTATGAGTCGACATTTAAGCCGTATTTTATCGCTATTGAATGGTTACTACATGCTGTTCAAACAACGCAAAAATGACAATTATCCTTGAAAAGAATGTTTTATCGCTGTTTTTTTTTTTCAAACATAGGAGCACAGTTGAATTTTCGAAGACACCCATTTCGAAAAATATACAAAAAGATGCCAAGGAAAAGCAAACATCAAAGATTACATCCCACCAATGACACCAAGAGGAAGAGTAACTAACAATGAGGAAAACAAAAAAGAAAACATCACGTGAACAAGTCCGTAAAATGGAGACCCCCTATACCCCACTTTATATACAGAAAACTGGGGTTTACGGGGGTATACATTATTTTTCTTATTTTTGCTCCAAGACATAGGTTGTGGGTACTCGTTAGAACCGCCTCAATGAGGCGGTTCTAACGAGCACCCACAACCTATGTTTGCAGTACTTATAAGAAAAATTTCACGGATTTTCGTCAGAAAAAAGGCCATTTTGGATATGTGAAAAATGCACAGTGGCGCACGGGTGTGTTATCGTAATGAAAAATCACAAACAGAGAGCACAGCAACAAGAGGTGATCAAGGTGCAACAGGCACAGTTAATGAAAATTAAATAAAAAATATTAATAATGATAATAATAATAAGACACAACCATAAGCACATACAACATCAAGAGCCCCGTCGGAAAATCCAACAAAGCTACACTTAATAATAAACAACATTAGAACCACCGCCTTAGGACTGTCAGTCGCGAGAACCAATGGGGAGTTTAAAATCAATTCTATGGGTCCATCCTTCATTCTAGGTTCTAATATTATTTGCAACACACAAAAAGTTGGTCCACCTGAAGGTTACGTCATTGTAACTGTAGACAATCACAGAATAACATACAATACAACATAAAACCGACTGCACGAGGTTTTACATTCACAGATTAAAGGAACATGTCACAATGTATACTTTCAGGCCAATTTGAATGTCTAAATACTATTTGTCATCTTCACTCCCGGCTTTTGTGCAAAAAGTTGGAATCTTTTTTCAAAATGACATTGGAAAGGGAAAGAGAGCATTAAGCATGAATATTCGTTGATAAACATCTGCTTTAAATTTCAGTGAAAGTTTGCCAGCAATCACGAAGATGCAGGTGATTGATGCAGATTTACCTCCCTTTGGGACTATTCTGAAGTCAAGTGTTGCGTAGTTTTGTTTTAAACAAATTTCAATAGGGAACAGATTCCAAAAGGGAGTAAACATCGGCTTCACAATACTCCTTAAGATAATAATCGTGCATTAATCCAAACACAATTCAAACGTAACTTGTTCATGCTTCGTGTTTAATCCAATACCTTTTCTTTTTCAATTGAAGTCATTTTGTGAAGATTTTAACTTTTTGAACAAACACCTGAAGTGCAGATAACGGAAAATCATTTAGACATTTAAATTTGCTTTAAAAGGGTACATTAGGATATTTTCCTTTAACGCGTGCCGCTGCAACATCAAATGATCGGGTATTAAAAGAGAGGTCTTGTTCGAATTTTGATCTTTACCCTCATTTGTCTGAAAAATGACAATTTTCAAACGTCGATAAAACCACTTTTCAAATAGCTCTGTCTTTGTTTGCTTTGTTTCATTGTATGCTGTATTCATTGAGAATCATTATTGTTAAAATCCTGGTAAAATAGAAGTGAAATGATCTGGAATGGATACAAATATCCCACACCTCCCATCAGAGACACCAACGGGAAAGAAACACAAACATGAAATAACTAGACCCTAATGGAAACACCAATAGCAGAAAGCCAAAAGGACAATTGGCTAGCCAAAACAAAAAAAGTTTAAGCGATAGACATACTCAAAGACAAACCATAACGAACATAAACCGCGACATAAGAACTGCCTTGGAACGGTCTGTGAAACGAATTTTACTGGGGGTCTTAAGGGGAATGGGAGCACCTGGCAGATCTTTCCGCCATTTTTCTTTTTTTTATTGTGTACTCATAAGAATCGCCTCAAATGCGATTATGATGAATACAAATTACATACATTGTCAAGATAAAAAAATTCCTCATTAATATTCATTACATGTACCTTTTCTATCATTTAGATAGGTCCAGAGCATACCACGCGCTGGGCAATAAACCATCACATTCTTCTGCAACATTCCCGATTGACGTCACTGCTCAAAGGTACAAGTGTGCTATTGGATAACTCAAATTTTATTCAAGTCTTATGTTTGTTTTAAATAACTTGCTTTTTCTATAGTTTGAACAATCACTGAAAGAATCTCTAGAAGTCAGACTTCGGTATAATTAATCATTTGTTGCACTTGTACGAGGGGGGTATGACGATTTTTCACCCTCGACAGGTAATATAGCCCTCGGGCAATATTTACTTCTCGGGTGAATAAATCGTCATATTCCCCTCACACAAGGAAAATAAATGTTTTAGGAACTCCAGGACTAGATCGAATCAGCCATGGTAATTGAGACATCGGTGTTTGAGTAATTGAAGTTTCATTGTGTATGATGTTCGTTGAACCCAAGCTCTTTCTTTGTAGTCTATGAGACCAGCCCGGCCCGTCGGGGCTTGAAGAAAGAGATGGGCTGCATGATGCTTCCACGCAGAGCTAAAACCGACCCGCACACGAGTACTGGTAAACCGCTTAGAGGAGCTAAGCCTGCCCAGGCAATGCGATGCGAGTCGGCCCGTCCATGCTTATAAACCCTATTGGGGTCATCGGGCGGCAGGGCTTGAGATGTAATCTCATCTCAATGTCGGGTAAAGTCCCACAAAATTGGAAGCAATGTCTCCAAAATGACCTTTAAAGTGTTGACGGTGCCGTTAAACTTCAGTTCAAACAAACAAAAGTCTATGAGGCATCATGTTAAAGAACATCCCTTAAAACACAACTTTATTTGGTTTTACGGCCCTTTCAAGATTATTTCACTCATATCGAGGCGAACGTTAAACAGAGGTGGGCGAAAACCAGAGTACCCGAAAAAAAACACCTGACCTTCCACTACAGAACACTTGGCGTCTATTATTTGACCCCATCCAGGCTCTAACCCACAGCAATGAGAGACCTAATTAGTGCTCTTATCCACTAGGCCACGGAGACCCGTAAACCCTGCTTTATATAGAAAAATCTGTGGTTTATAGGGGAATACATTATTTTTGTTATTTCTATTCCAAGACATAGGTTGTGTGCACTCGTTAGAACGAGCATCCACAACCTTAGTTTGTTTTATTATTAAGGTAAATATCAAACACTTTCATCAGAAAAGTTAACGTTTTGGAGGGAGGGAAAAAAGCAGCACTATGTCAAACAGATGTGTTGTGATAATGGGTACATGCACAAAGACACGTTTTCTCTAGTAATGGTCATGCAAAGCTAGGGCATTTGTAAATCCGATGTCTTTACACATGTATCTTGTGAACAAGTCCGTGAAATAAACACCCACTAAACTCCACTTTCTATAGAGAAAACTGGGTTTCACGGGGTTATAGATTTTTTTCTTATTTCTGCTCTAAGACATAGGTTGTGGGTACTGGTTAGATAGAACCGGTTCTCACTAGCACCCAAAACCTGTGTTTGGAGTATAAACAAGTAAAATATTTAAAAAATTCATCGGAAAAGTAACCAAGTCCGGAGATATGAAAGAATGCGCTTTGTCACACGGGTATGTTATTGTAATGATAAATAAAAGCGCCAAAGGCACTGAAATAACAGATTCTATGAGAAAATCAAAACACTGTGAAAACTTACAGACAACCTTTCTAAAAAGATCTTAACATTTAGAAAAGTAGTTCTGCAAATTCCATTGTATGATATGTTTGCAGATGTCTGTACACCGGTGGTATCATGAAATGCCGTTCGATGTTTCAAATTATTTACGTTTTCAAATCCAAACATTAAAATTCAAGTTTTAACAATGCTACTTTAGTAACATTTTTGTCTGGTCGGTTAGGGTTACCTCCCCACAAAAGATACTCTATTTTTTCACAAAGAGATCGGAGGAGAAAGGCTGGTCAGTCCAGTACATGGATTCCATTGGCTTGAAGACATTTTTGAGTAAGAACAGCGCTATAAACCCGCGCGTAATCCTGCTGGATTAGATATCCCGGATTCTGAGCGTAAACAAATAAATGGAACCACGTGAGGCCGACGCACTTGATTAATGTAACTTCTCGCTGTTCAGTTAACGTCTCAGCCATGATCTTGAATGTTCTTAATATCGCCAGCTACATGGCTCGACATACCATTTCGCTTATTCCATCCGATATGTAATGCTGTATTACGCACGCGTCGCCTCGGCATACCTTACACCTATATGTCGAAACACCCCGAAACGACAATCGGCGTGATTCACGCTGAAGTGCGATGTGTCACTGAAACGCATATCACGCGAGCCGCTTAGATGCCAATATACATGTATGTATTTCATGCACCAGCGTAAGTGTTCCGTACTGTGTCGACGTCTTAATTTTGGTCACGAAAGGGACGTCTAGCTCTCAAAAGTGCATCGCATAAGGGCGACGAACTGTGTCAGTGCTTATTAGTCGGTAGTTGAAACCCTTTGTTTATCTACAGGTACAGTGTAGCAGATACCGGCGGAAATCTGCTTCGCATATGCGTCTGTCGGATGAATCGATCTTGACGTACTGACGTCGATCTTCCGCTACGTCGACGTCCACTAGCGTCTTCTGTTGATAGTAAGATGTCGCTCCAACAGACAAATAGATCACACACATGTTGCACCCAAAATCAGAGTCAACGCCATCCGCTTTCCGACCAGCTTCTAACTGTCCATTAGAAGCCTCCGTGGTGTAGTGGTTATGCTACTCGCCTTGTAAACCAGGGATCGCAGGATCGATCCCGGACTTCTCCAGACTTTCGGATGTGTCTTTAAACCGAGGTATCATCTCCGTATGACCTTAGCTGTTGGTGGGACGGAAAACTCAAACACTCACTCACTCACTCTAACTGTCCAGGGTTTAATGAAAAATGTTGCAATACGTTCTCACTTGATGCTTTTTAAGAACAAAATACAATTTCTTCTTTTCTAGGCACGACCTTACATCACACATCAAAAGTTTGATCCTGAACATGTGGTTTCTATCAGTGCTGGTGTGAAGGTGGTACACAGGATCGTTGGCCCCCGCCCATCGGGGCTTAAAGAAATAGATGGGCTGCATGATGCTTCCACGCAGAGCTGAAACCGACCCGCATGGTGCCTAAGCGACAGCGTGTTGAAATCATGAAATCGTTTGGTTTCAGAATCAAAGCACCGAAAGTGTTGGTGGGATATAGGTTGGGGTAAAAGTCCTGGGCTGAGATTAAACTGTTTAATTTAACTCTGAAATTCCAAACGAATAGTGAAGATTTTGATAAGAAGCGCATTCTGCAGCGTCCGAACTTGGTCTACACTGTTTGCCAAGCTCACCCTATGATTCCAGGAAGACCCTCTTCAGTCTTATGGAATACCCTGATCTCACTGCCGCTATTTCCTGCAAGAAAAAGGTTATTCTGAGAAGTCAATGATAGCCACGTAGACGTTAGCTCTGAATCGTTTTTTATTAGTAACTTCGGGTCGAATGCCAAATAATCAACCCAAACATAGCCGGGTCGTTTGTCAGTCTTGGGTACTGTAAAATCTGCACTTGAATAAAATGTTCGATCTGGCAAACAATGAGGACTAAGATCAAACGCCACAGAACACGGTGCTGATCTTGTTCTACATTTTTGCATCAGTTACTAACATCTAAAGTATAAACGGATCAGTCCAAGTCCTCGTTCTTGACCAGCCTGCATTTAGAGACAATCGGCATGAGTGTTGTCAGTGCTTTGATTTATTCACTGCCTTGAGTTTCTGGAGTGTACTCTTCCATCACTGAAGTTGGGCTCGTCCATTCTGCTAAATATGGCACCTAGAATTATATCACAGGACCTACACTGTTTGCATAGGTATTTGTACCATACTCCAGGGTTGAAAGGGACAACCTTTCTCGCAAAGTCTGATATACACCTAGTTGTAACTGACCTAGACTTGACCTCGAATATCGGAAAACCCATTAATATTCTGGTCTGCAGCTGACCGGCTGGTCTTTAAGGATTAAATATTGACAGCTCTGTTAGAAAACAGTGTAAAAGCTGAGCAGACGTCTGAGCAGACGCCGCATTGATCTGGGTATACAGTCTCGCATGATGCAGCTGATTCATATGAAATGCTGAATCTATTCTCTGAAACGTAAGATAAAATCGTCAAGTCGTCTGCTTCAAAAGTTTGTATTGCGATTATAGGATGTACAATTTTGATAACTGCGCCAAACCGGACTACATTTTATGCGGACTCATATTTCTTTGGCGGTGAAAGCCGGAAGAAAGTCGTAAGAAAGCCGGAACTACTTTACAACACGCAGGATAGCTAGAAACGACAGATTGAATCTGTCATTAAAAAGTGGCATTATTCTGCAACGATACGCATTTTAGACTGGATTTTGGATGGATTTTCGTAGTTCTCTCCTAATTATAAGCCGGCCGTTGCCGTTGTTAAGCTGGCTTACAGGGTCCCATTTCGCAGTCATGGTGAATAAACCAGTTTCCAGAACTACATTAAAACACATATGGAACGCAGGGACGGCCTCAGAAATGAATTACCCCTGCTAACATAGACACCAGCACATGCCCTCCTCAATCATGGTTAAATGGAATATATGGGAAACTCGTTTATTTTTATCTGTGTTTACATTTTATAGAAAACATATACTGATGTTTATTCAATTTCATATATTGAAATTCACTAAACCACCCTTCTTTTGATCATTCTTGTTTTTAATGTATGATATGCCAACTTTTTCTGTCGCCCAGTTGCTATCAACAGATTGCCAGGACCAGGCGCCAGCGTAGCCATAGTAATATGCGTGGTTAAACATGTCCTGAATCCTCATACCTCCACCACTGCTCTGCCGAAATTCGCCGATAACAATAGGTTTGTGTAATCCATAGTTTCCCGCGCTTTTCTAAAACATTACGAAACACACCTATACAAATACATTGTAAACTTAACCGCCGAACAAACGAGAATTTTAAGATGAACTATTGTCATATTTTTCTTATTTCTGCTCAAGATATGGATTGTGGGCACTCGTTAGAACCGCCTCGATGAGGCGGTTCTAACGAGTACCCACAATATATTTTAGAGCAGAAATAAGAAAATAAGGTCCATCCCTGTAAACCCCTGTTTTACTTTATAAAAGTGGGGTTCAAGGGGGGTCAAAATTAAATGTTAAATGTTTTGTTTTTTTTGTGGTCAGTATATTTCATGTCTTTATTTCAAAACCATAACTTCAGATGCTGGCCCCTGTCTAAGTGCTATCCAGTCTGGCTATGGTACTTTCATGTTCAGGTTTTTTAGAGTATCGCTTCTGAAACTCTGCTAGTAATGTTTTTGCTTAAATGCTAATTTTTTCATGCAAGTCAAGTCAGGTCAAAGATTTATCCAGGGCTCCCTAACTCAGGGTATGAGAATTGAACACGCATTCATTTAAAATATACAGCAAACAACAAATAACATGTACATGTATATTGGAATAGTAAAATATCCCATAAAATCATAGAATTCGGATATTCGAACATGGTATCTGCTAAGTAGATTGTGAACTGCAGTTTTTGTTTCTTTGATTTGTGGTTTAACGTCCCCGTCGACAATGTAAAGGTCATTTTGGAGACGTTGTTTCCAATTTTGTGGGAATTTTACCCGTCATTGAGATGCAATGACATCTCAAGCCCTGCCGCCCAATGAAAGCAATAGGGTTTATAAGCATGGACGGTCCGACTCGCATCGCTTTGCCTGGGCAAGCTTAGATCCTCTAAACCCATCTATTTCTTCAAGCCCCGATGGGCGGGGCCGCTGAACTGCAGTATAAAAGTCTATGAATGTTGCGGATGAAATGACAAACACTATGGGGCGCCGTTTTACTATTTAATCCGTATTTATAGATATCCATAAATCGAATTATGGATATCCATAATTCGATTTATGGATACCCATAAATCTGCAAAATAATGGATATCCATAATTTCGAATTATGGATATCCATAAATCGAGTTATGGATATCCATTATTCGATTAATGGATATCATTAATTCAGATCGATTTATGGATATCCATAATTCGAATTATGGATATCCATAAATCACCGCCAAAGCTTTTGGTATAATGATTTCTCCCTAAAACACGTTTTGTTTGATTTGAGGTTTAACGTCCCTGTCAACACACTACAGGTCATTTTAGGAGACGTTGCTTCCAGTTTTGTGGGACTTTTACCCGACATTGAGATGAAATGTCATCTCAAGCCTTGTCACCCAATCAAACCAATAGGGTTTATAAGCATAGACAGTCCGGCCAGTCAAAGAGACCTATCTACCGTGCAGCCTTTTCAGCCCGTAAGGCGTCCAAAGCAACGGACGGCATACGCTGAACGCCCGCCATGTGTGCAGTTAATTATCGGAACCCGCCGTAAGATCTGGAAATTCCGGCCAACGCATCCGGTCCCTCTGGAATCACCTCTATGAGGACTGCACACCTAAGGACACTGAAAGTCGGACGTAAGATTATAATGATCCAAACAAGCAATCCGTGCAGGCTTTCTGGAGAAAAATGCACATGGTCGTTATATATATATTAGTATATATCCATATAATACTCTACTTGAGATGTATGGAATACCAGGCAGATTCAGATATATCTCCTGATCTCCTGCTTCCCCCCCCCCCCCACCCCGAATGATTGGGGCTTGGAGAAACAGATTTGACTGCATGGGCTGAGAGTACTGGTAAACCTTTTTGAAGGTCTAAGCCTGCCCAAACAAAGTCGTGCGAGTCAATGGGGCGACAGGGATTGAGATGTTGGTTTGGGGGTTGGTTGTTTGAATTTGAGTTTAACGGTCCAGTCAACACTAATTTTGAGCCGGTTAGTTTACCTATCCACACTTTTCCTGGGCATATACGTAAGCAGTTAACCAGTAAAGTGTACATTCTTTCGTCAGAAACTGACAACTGCCCTTCTTGAATCAGCGGATGGGAGAGAATGACCGTAGAAAAGATTTCATGATCAATCTCCACGAAAGAATGTTGCCGACCCCGGCAGGTATCGAGGCCGCGTCCTCCTGATCACCAGTCAGACGCGCATCCGACTGAGCTACCGAGGCCGGCGGGATTAAGATGTCATTTAATCTCAATGAAGGCTTAATGCCCAACATTATTGGAAGCAACGTCTCCAAAATGACCTAAATACATTGAAGGGGACGATAAACCTCAAATCAAACAAAACGTATCTCTCCCACACCATAGTCCACCACTAAGCCTATCCTACATTACCTCCACCTTCATACCGGCTTTTATTACACACCTAAATCGGAAATCTGACGCGAATAGTCGAGGCAAAGGGAGCAGTCATTATTCATTAGGTTTATTTGTAGGGGAGAATTATGGGTATCCATAATTCGATTTATGGATATCCATAAATCAGCCGAATAATGGATATCCATAATTCGATTTAAGGATATCCATAATTCAATTTATGGATATCCATATTTCGATCTAAATTAATGATATCCATAAATCAGCCGAATAATGGATATCCATAATTCGATTTATGGATATCAATAAATCGAATAATGGATATCCAGTATTCGATTTATGGTTATCATTAATTCAGTTCGATTTATGGATATCCATAATTCGAATTATGGATATCCATAATTCGAATTATGGATATCCATAAATAATTATGGATATCCATAAATAATAATGGATATCCATAATTCGAATTATGGATATCCTTAATTCGATTTATGGATACCCATAAATAATTATGGATATCTAAAAATACGGATTAAATAGTAAAACGGCACCCCATAAAACACTATGCTTAAAAAATCTTATTTTTTCTTAGTTTACTGTACACGCACGGGTTCGATTGATTACTTTTTGCCACACAAGACTGTGCATGCGCAGCGTAAAGCCCCTATCACACTATGCCGCGTTTTCACTTCGATGGGACGGCGTTGTTTAATTTTTCAGAACGCCGCGTGATCGCAAGAAATATGGGATATTTTTGTGAACATGGACCTGTCATGGCGTCCCTACAGCGACCAAGACGTTGCTACGGAGCTTACATGGCGATCTATCGCGATCCTGTGGCGTTCTTGATGGCGATTGTATGCGCTCTCACGGCGCTTCTTCTGCGCTTTTACGGCGCTCACATTGCGTGCACTGCGCTTTTACGGCGCTCTCAATGCGTGCACTGCGCTTTTACGGCGCTCACATGTTGAAGACGTTCTCAAAGTGTAAACAGACATCTTCATCAGTCGAACAGTTTTGTTTGATTTGAGGTTTAACGTCCCATCAACACATTATGGGTCATTTTGGAGACGTTGCTTCTAATTTTGTTGGACTTTTACCCGACATTGAGATGAAATGACATCTCAATCTCTGTCACCCAATGAAACTAATAGGGTTAATAAGCACGGATTGTCCGACTCGCGCCCCTTTGCCTGGGCAAGCTTAGATCCCCATAGCGGTTTACCAGTACTCCTGTGCCGTCGGAATGAGTCACCTCAGAAGTAGGTTTTTCGGGACAGTACACAATCATACTCTACTCTAGCCACTGTTTATACAAGCGGGCGGCTCCCTCCCATCGGGACTGGACGAAATAGATGGGCTGCATGATGCTTCCACGCACAGCTGAAACCGACCTCACACGAGTGCTGGTAAACCGCTTAGAGTATTTAAGCCTGCCCAGGCAAAGCGGTGCGAGATCCGTGTAAACTCTATTGGTGTAAACATGCTTATACGTGTAAACTCTATTGGTTTCATTGGGCGACAGGGCTTGAGATGTCATTTTATCTCAAAGTCGGGTAAAAGTCCCACAAAATTGGAAGCAACGTCTCCAAAATGACCTATACAGTGTTGACTGGGACGTTAAATATCAAATCAATCAATCAGTTAATCAATTATACAAGCGGAGCTTATATGGCGTTGTAGGAGACCTCTATGCGCCCCTGCCGAGCTCCCGTAGCGTTGTAGGAGACCTTACTGCGCTGCTATGGCAACCTTACGGCGACATCACTGCGCTCTGATCAGAACGCCGAGCGACGGCGTTTGTTTTGAGCATGCTCAAAATGCGCGCCGTCGCTTGGCGTTCTATGCGATCCCAACGCGTCTACTGGCGACACCACTGCGTTGCTACTGCGATGTTTGCGATCGTACTGCGCGCACCTCGGCGTTCTGCATTTTTCTTGGACGCCGTGAGAACGCAGCCCTGGTGTGACAGGGGTTTAACCAAGGCAGTTAATCTGCCAAAACTCATCTATAGTATCCACAATCAATGATCCAAGCAGAAAGAAAACGAACAAAAGGTTAACCCTTAAAGGTGCATTATTGATTTCCAGACACTTCGGCCCCACTACCACCTCGGCCCCTAGACGGGTCGGCCCAAAACCAAGTCGGCCCTAGACACCTCGGCCCTAGTCATCTCGGCCCTAGACACCTCGGCCCCACTGTCACCTCGGCCCCTAGACATCTCGGCCCCAAAGACACCTCGGCCCCACTTTTGATATCTGTTAGTCCCATCGGGACTTCAAGAAACCGACAGCCTGTGAAATGAATACTGGTTAACCGCTTAGAGGTTCTAAGCCTGGCCAGGAAAAGTGGTGCGAGTCGGACCGTTCATACTTATAAACCCTATTGGTTTCATTGGTCTGCAGGGCTTGAGATGTCATTTCATCTCAATGCCGGGTAAAAATCCCACAAAACTGGAGGCAACGTCTCCAAAATGACCGATACAATGTTGACTGGAGCGTTAAACGTCAAATCTAACAAACTAAACATCATGTTAACAAGCCCGTGTAATGAAAACCCCGCTAAACCCCAGTTTATATGGGGAAACTTGGGGCTCGTAGGGACATACATTATTTACATCACGAAGACACGCCTTTATAATTTTGATCCCCTTGAACCCCACTGTTATATAGTAAAATTGGGGTTTACAGGGGTAAACCTTAGTTTTCTCATTTGAGCAGAAATAATAAAAATATCACAATTTTTCCTCTTATAATGTTCGTTTTTTTCGGCGGTAAAGTTTACAATGCATTTGTATAGGCATGTTTTCGTAATTCTTATTTCTGCTCCAAGATACATACTGGTTAGAACCGTCTCAATGTGCAGGCCTGATCAGAATGCGTCTGTGACAACCTTTAATCACAACTAGTTTAATATTAATCTGTGTTATGCAAACTAGTCATTTCTTAGATCCCTTTCATATAAGTTAACAGCCATCTCCTTGAGAACGATTGAACCAGTATCAAAGGTCTATGTTTTCGAGCAGAAGTAAGAAATATAATTTTATCAACTTTTCGTTATATAATTTTGGTTTTACGGAATCTTCTATTAAGTTGTTAGGAAATGAGATCAAATTATTTTATTGCTATTTATATTTCGTATGAAAATAACAAATAACCAATGAGACGTTTATAATAAATATAACAACGCATACACGACATTTTCAGGTTTACTTGGACTACACTCTTAAGGACCGGTGCACGTCATTTCGTCGAAAGCCACTTGGTCGAATGCAGCTTTAGGTCGAATATAATGTTTGATCTGGATCTACACTGTCATTCAGTTTTCGAATTTTAAATGAATACAATTTGAGGGTCTGATAGTCAAAAATGTGACTAATAAACAAATTAAATAAATAAATTATACAGTATACTTGTTACTGTCCGTCTTTAAATATGAGCTGAAATGACAATCAAATAGGAATTTCTAAATGTGTGAAACTTGATAACAAGGGAAATATACTGATCAATTCCTACAAAAATACGAGCAGTGAAGACTTTGCACACAGTGCACATCCAGATCTACACTGTTTGCCACTAATATATACATATAGTACACATGTACATGTATCAAGTAATTTGGGTAACTGATTGTCAGAAATGTGACTAATAATTAAATAAATTAATTAATTAATAAAGTATACAATAAACTCGTTACTGTCCGTCTTTAATATGAGCTAGAATGACAATCAAATGTGTGAAAATTGATAACAATGATCTGTTTGTCATCAAGGATCTCTTTATTGGGGTAAAGGGATTAGTAACGCCTGGTTGTTTATTGAGCTTCACACTTTACTAATTTAAGCCAATAATTAATTGTTCTTGTAAAACTATTTGCTAAATAGTGTACTAACCTGAAATTCATTAATCCTTACTCCGCTGAACACGATAATCCTTACCTTTGCAAACAGTGTAGATCCTGATCAGATTGCTTCTGCCCTCTGAACCAGATCTGCACCGTTTTTCATGCCGTTTTTGAATTGCATGCATACATAAAATTAATTGGTTTACTTAGGAGGATAGTTGTAGTTCAGCGAACCTGAACACTGATAATTACCTAATAAATAAATAAATAAATAAATCGTTTGTTTGTATTGGAGTTTAATGGCCAAGTCAACACTATTTTAGTTCATTTCGAGCCGGTCAGTTTACCTATCCACACTTAACCTGGGCAGGCTTATACGTAAGCAGTTAACCAATACAGTGCACATTCTTTTCGCCAGAAAGTGACAACTGCCCTTCTTGAATCAGCAGAAGGGAGAGAATGACCGGAGAAAAGATTTCATAATCAATCTCCACGAAAGAAAGTTGCCGACGCCGGTAGGTATAGAACCCGCGTCCTCCTGATCACAAGTCATACGCGCATCAGACTTAGCTACCGAGGCCGGACAAACAAATAAATTAATAAATAAATATATATGTTAACAAATATAAGATTATCCCCCATCATCACCATGATTGACGAAACCGAGGAATGATTTTTTTTTTTTTTTTTTTTTTTTTTTTTTGGTTTTACGGCCCCATCCACCGATCCATCCAGATTTCCATCCAATTAGTAACTTTAAAGGATAACTTATTGAAATTAATTTAAAAAGTATTTTAGCGGTGTGGAATTATTTCGGATAATAAAAAAGCCTATAGATAAAAAAGAGGGAAATGTATCTTCAAATGTATCTTCCATTCTTCTTAAATGGACATAAAGATTTTCCGTTTAGTAACGTTATAAAATATAATAAATATATATATTATAGGTTCAAATATTCGTGGCTCCCTAACAACAAAATCAAATCAGCAAATAAAAATAAATAAATAAATAAAAAAAAAATCATCGGGCATCCAACCCAATCTCCTATTTAAGTGGAAGCCCGTGAAAAGCAAAGTGGGGCCGAAGTGTCTAGGTATATGGGGCCGACGTGTCTAGGGGCCGAGGTGTCCAGGGGCCGACCCGTCTAGGGTTTCAATTTTATGTGGGGCCGAGGTGGTTATGGGGCCGAGGTGTCTAGGGGCCGAAGTGTCTAGGGGCCGAGGTGGTTTTGGGGCCGAAGTGTCCTGTTACCGCATTATTGAGCTACCGGGTCTCAATATTTTTTTTTCTGGTTTTTATCTTCAATGCATACTCCTTTGTCATGTGTACACTTTTTGAGCCAAATACAGCTTCAGAACTTTGTGAAAATGGTCGTTTTCATACTGTTTACCCTTCGCTCTGAACATGTGTTCGGAATTTCTGTTCTAAAAATAAATCTGTCACTTTACACAAACATGGCAACAGTATCGTCTCTGAGTGTCGCTACTTATGGCATGGTATTCATCGTCATATTTCTTCCGATTCAGGCATGGCCTAAGCAAACAAGGCCAAAAATGAACGTCGCATAAAGTCATATATGGGGATTCTATTTTTGTCAAGAACTAAAAATAGATCTAACTAGTGTGCGAAACCTAGTTAGGGAATCCCTCTCAAACTCGTTTACCTGTCATCATAATTGTTCGCATTTTTGCATAAAATGCGTTCATTTGTATTGTTTTAAAGAAAAATAACGGCTATATGTATTTTATTTTTGGAAGCATTTTTTCCAGATAGCTCAATAATGCACCTTTAGACGCCAAGAAAAACTACATTGAAAATGTCGTGTGCTTATGTCGTCCGCTGATTTTTTTTTTCTCCAAATTTTATAAAAAAAAATATTTTTGCATACAGGCAAACAGTTTGAGCCAAGATCAGACTGCTCGTCTGATCTGAGACCACACTGTTTGCAAAAAAAGAAATACTTTTAAGGCAAAGCAGACGACAATAGTCGTGGTTGGCATTTTATGAGTTAACATGTCCGTGTGATGAACACCCCTCTTAACCCAACTTTATGTGGAGAAAACTTGGATTTACGGGGTAGTCATTATTTTCCTTATTTTTGTCACAAACATAGATTGTGGGTACTCGTTAAATGCGGTTCTAAAGAGTATCCACAATCTGTACGTGGACTAGCAATAAGAAAAATATCAAATATTTTCATCTGAACAGTCTACTGATAAGAGAAACGCCAATTAGCACATGGCTGTTTTACCGAAATGTTTGCCAGACCATGCAAAAGCGCAACCAATTAATAGGACCAGACGCATCACTTCTTGCATGATTAGGGCGTGAAGAAATAGATGGGCTGCATGATGCTTCCACAAAGAGCTGAAACCGACCCGCACACGGGTAGTGGTAAACCGCTTAGAGGATCTAAGCCTGCCCTGGCAATGCGGTCAAAGGACCGTCCATGCTTATAAACCCTATTGGGTTCATTGGGCGGCAGGGCTTGAGATGTCATTTCATCTCAATGTCGGGTAAAAGTCCTACTAAATTGGAAGCAACGTCTCTAAATTGACCTTTACAGTGTTGATGGGGACGTTAAACCTCAAACCAAACAAACAAATATTGCATGGACATTACGTTCACATGTCTGCGTAATGAACACCCTTGTGAACCCCACTTTATATTGAGCAAATTATCATGCCATTTTTCTTATTTTACACTCCGAACATAGGTTTTGGTTGCTCCTTGGAACCGCCTCATTCTAACGAGTACCCACAACCTATATCTTGGAGCAGAGTCTAACAAATTATGTTTGCGATATAAATAAGAAAAAAAAAAACAGATTTCCATCTGAAAAGTAGCCATTTTGGAGATGGGATAAAATGCACTATGTCGCACGTGTGTGACATCGAAATGGAGATCAACGTGTATAGCAGTGCAAGTCTTGCCGTTGTATCGTCAGCGTGTTGTGTAAAGAGGGGTATCTCATCAGGTGAACAAGTCCGTGAAGACCCTTTCAAATCCGACTTTATATTACACTCTTCCGGAGTCCATGTCTGTTGATCTGAACATTGATATTTGCCATTTTGTCTATGGATTGATGATTTTGGATTAACGCTTTGGTACTACGACCTAAACTACATTATATAGAGAAAACTGGGGTTTACGGGGATATACATTTTTTCTGCTCCAAGACATAGGTTGCGGGTATTCGTTAAAACCGCCTCAATGAGGCGGTTCTAACGAGTACCCACAGCCTATGTTTGCAGTTTAAATAAGAAAAATATCGCGGATTTTCGTCAGAAAGGTAGCCATTTTGGAGATTTAAAAATGCGTTGTGTCGCCCGGGGTGTGTTATCATAATGCGGGTGTGTAATTTGGATTGTGAACATGCGCTGGTACACTTGTAAACTGTGTTAACCCTGATCAGGTCCGTTACTGTTTCGGCCCCCACCAATCGGGGCTGGAAGAAATAGATGTGCTGAATGATGCTTCCACGCAGAGCTGAAACCGACCGCACAAGAGTACTGGTAAACCGTTAAGAGGCTCCAAGCCTGCCCAGGCAAAGCGGTGCGAGTCGGACCGTCCACCTTACTGGTTTCATTGGACGACAGGCCTTGAGATGTCATTTCATCTCAATGTCGGGTAAAAGTCCCCCAAAATTGGAAGCAACGTCTCCAAAATGACCTATACAGTGTTGACGGGGACGTTAAACATCAAATCAAACAAACAAATCCTTTACTGTTTTCTTAAAATTCATTTGTTTAAGGGCTAGACATAACTTCAGGTCCATTTTCCATGCCTACACTCAGCGACAATCGGCCCATCTTTGAAAAATGTAAGGGGCTAATACCACCAGCCTATGCGCCTTACCTGCATAGGTGAATACCCGTCCCAGTGACCATTGTTGGCGTAGGAATGTATCTGATAGAACGTCAAGTTTCCCTGAAATGTAAGTATGAGTACAGAGACGCGTCAAACGAAAAAGAGTCTCATGACATTTACGCGCAGTGTACACCAGAATCAGCCTTGGAACCCATTTAGTCTGAACTCGACCTTCCCTGATCCAACGAATGGTTTTTGATTTGAAAGGAATCCATTTGGTGCAATGAGCATTGCGAACACACGCCTATACAAATGCATTGTAAACTTTACCGCTGTAAAAACGGAATTTTTAAAATGAAAAATTGTGATATTTTCCTCGAACGAGTACCCACCACAGCGCTCCACAAATGACACAACTGACCCTTTTTTCATTATTCCTTTTCCCTTTTCAGAATTTATAAAACAGCAATGAGTTTGATCATTTTGTGTCAAGATGAACGTCAAGAAAATACCACTTGGCAGGAAAATTGAGTTTGGAGTTCTTGACGGCACTGTGCATTCGCTGTTAACATATATGACCCGCGTCATGTAAAAAGTTGCTTTTATTATTTGCAAACAACAAAGTTTCAGAACAGTCTGTGCACCAATGCAGTCTGATCAGCACTTTAGTGTCCACCGACTAAACAGTACAATAATCTCAAATGAGCCAGCGCATGACAAAATCTACGAGAAGGCTTGAGCGATCAGCGATGACTCAGATCAACCTGCGCATTCGCGCAGTCTGATCAGAGTCTTCGCTGATCGCATGTACCTACTATGGGCTACTATCTATGCAAAGAGACATAAGCAAAAGGTCTTGTCATGGTGGTGCGCAGGTTGATTTGAGTCTGTGCTGGTCACACCGGTCTTATTGTAAGTTTTATCATGCGCTGGCTCAAATGTCTTGTAAACAGATCGGTTAAAGGCTTATTTGTTTGTTTTGTTTGATTTGAGGTTTAACGTCCCCGTCAACACTGTAAAGGTCATTTTGGAGACGTCGCTTCCAATTTAGTGGGACTTTTACCCGACATTGAGATGAAATGACATCTCAAGCCCTGTCACCGGTTAAAGGCTTACCTGGAGCCAGTTGTACAAAGCATTGTTAGCGCAACGAGCTCGTTAGTGGTCAAATTGTTAGCTGTTCTAGCAAGTACAATATCTAATTTAATGATTTAATGTGTGTGTTTTTTTTTAGTTTGTTTTTGTTTTTTTTTTGTTTTTTCTTGCTGAGAAAATGGGAGCAGCTTTTGCATTTACAAAGGCTGCTCACATTTTTTCAGCAAAAATATTAGCATATTTGACAATATAATGACCCAAGTTTCAATGGTATGTTAACTAACGATGTCGTTAGTATTGAATACCAGGATCTCAATGTCGGGTAAAAGTCCCACAAAATTGAAAGCAACGTCTCCAAAATGACCTTTATAGTGTTGACGGGGACGTTAAACCTCAAATCAAACAAAACAAAATTGAATACCAGGGTCTTGGTCGCAAACTCAGAAGACAGAGTTTCTTGTTTCCGGGTTTATTCAATAATATGGTTCCAATGTCCAACAGGGGCCAGTTGTTCAAACCTAACGACGTCGTTAGTTAACACATGGTTGAAATTTTGATCATTTAATGTGGCAAATATGCTTATATTTTTGCTGAAAAATGTGAACAGCTTTTGCATCTGCAAAAGCTGCTCACATTTTTTTCAGCAAAAATACCAAAATTTTAGATATTGTACTTGCTAGAACAGTTAACAATATGATTACTAATGAGCTCGTTAAGCTAACGAGGCTTAGGACAACTGGCTACAGAACATTTTCTTAGAACCTCATGAAACTTTAATCATTTAGTAATATATGTTACCGCTGGCCGTCCTCCCGAGCTAGTAAGACAGTGGTCACTCCAGAGGTTATGGAAACCCCAGTTATCGGTATTAGCTTTTGCGTTCCATGCCCCAACAGTTACCATGGCTTTGGGGTCTGTACGACGGATAGCATCTGCATGCCAGTTAATGAACCTGACAAAATAAACATCTTTCTGGCCGATTGTTTATCAGCCGACACAAAGTCACTAACTACAGAAGATTGCCGCCTACTATTTGTCTACGTTGTCCCGCCCATCGGAGCTTGGAGAAATAGATTGGGATGCATGAAACTTCCACGCAGAGCTGAAAACGACCGCACACGAGTACTGTAAACCGCTTAGAAGGTCTAAGCCTGCGCAGGAAAAGTGGTTCGAGTCCGCCTGCCCATGCATATAAACCCTATTGGTTTCATCTGGCGGCAGGATCTCAACGTCTGGTAAAAGTTCCACAAAATTGGAAGCAACGTCTCCAAAATGACCTACATTGTGTTTACGGGGACGTTAAACCTTAATCAAAAGCACAAACAAATACTATTATCTAACGTGTACCCACAATCTATATTTTGTGCAGAAATGAGGAAAAAATCACCATTTTTCATCTTTAAGTTTTCGTGTTTTCCTTTTTAAAGCGGTAAAATTTATAATGCATTCATATAGGCGTTTTTTATTTCTGTTTTTTTTTTTCGCAATGTTTGGGACTATGAAATCGTGTTCGAGGTAGGGCTTCATTATAGAACCACATCAGAATGCACAGTTACTTTTGTAACATGAAGGTATAGAGGATTTTTATTTTTTCAGTATAAGATCGATTTTCATTTCACCGAATGAACACGAAAATAAGTATTTTCACGAGTGGCGATGCCACAAGTGAAAATACTTCTTTTGGTGCTCATGAGGGAAATAAAAATTGATCCCACACTGAAAAAAAAAATCAAATTTTCTGTTTACTTATATGCTTTAAACTGTAGGCCTAATTATTAGCACCGACCCCCGCCCATCGGGGCTTGAAGAAATATATGGGCTACACGATGCTTCCACGCAGAGCTAAATCCGACCCGCACACGAGTACTGGTAGACAGCTTAGAGGATCTAAGCCTGCCCAGGCAAAGCAGTGCGAGTCGGACCGTCCATGCTTATAAACCCAATTGGTTTCAATGGGCGACAGGGCTTGAGGTGTCATTTCATTTCAACGTCGGGTAAAAGTCCCACAAAACTGGAAGCAACGTCTCCAAAATGACATTTACAGTGTTGACAGGGACGTTAAACCTCAAATCAAACAAACAAATCTTCAAAATTTATTAGGAAATTGGCTGATTTCTTTGTAAACAGTGTAGGCCCTTATCAGACGCCGCGTTCTGCGGCGTCGGATCTGGGCCTGCACTGTTTGCCAATCACCCCTTTTTGGGGGTTTCTGGTGCAAAATTGATAAACGTAGCTCAGACAATTATTTGATTCGAAATTCCTGGCAATTTTATTATGGAAATCCATTCTAAACATGAGACTTTTGTGTTAAGTTTAACAGGAGGTACTCGTATCCCAGGAAAAACGGTTTGCTTATAATGTTCGAAACACGGGCTCACTGTCTACAACACACCGAAACCGCCGCCTTTGAAAACGAGTTCTGTGACCTTCCTAAGTAATCGAAGTAACAAAATTATATCTTAACTCTGTCTCTCTAGAATTTTTTTTCATGCATTTTATTTAAAAGTTATGACTGTTCTATTCATGCTCCAAGTATATTGATATCGTAAGAACCTCAGTAATAAAGCTGTTAGAACTAGTGCCTATAATCAACGTTTTGCATTCTATCCCCATTCCGCTGGACGGCGATTCCACTGCGCTTCCATATTTGGTAAAAATCCACGAATTGTAGCAAAAATGGCGACAGCGCAGCAGAAGAAAAAGCATATCGGAATCTTCATGGTCGCCACTTCACGGCGATGGATTTGACCTTGCTCAAAATTTACGTGGCGGAATCGCTGTGGACTCGAAGCGCGACGGAAGTTAAGTAACAGCGTAACAAGAAATTCATGAAAGCATCAGAATCGTGGCGGTAGCGCGGGCAACTTTGCACAAGCGCAGACGCATCCTGCTGCGACTCCACCATTAATTAATTAACCCATTGAGTACCAGAAACCCCAAAAACGGGTACAGGCTGGCAAACAGTGCAGGCTCAGATCAGACGCCGCAGAATGCCTCGTCTGATCAGGGCCTCCACTGTTTGCTAAAAGTTCAGTCATTTTCCATATAAATTAGTGAAGAAAATACAACCTGACACCCCTAAATTTTGAAATGGACTCCTGCTATATATAAGGAGGAAGATTCAATTCGGTACAAAAAGGGTTAATCTGCTGCCGATCCAGTTTTACAACTGATTTTATACAGGAATCTTCAAAAGCACAACAAGCAAATGAAATGCGCTTATGTTGTAGCTGGGTCGCATCTGCATTGTAAGCGTTGCGTGTAATCCTTTGGCGTAATGGCAGTAGTAGAGGCGTCGAAACAGACCTCAAGCGCCGCAACAGCGTAACAACAGCGTGACAGGATCGTGGCCATGCAGTGAGGTCGTCATAGAAGTGAAGTGAAAGTGTACTGAAAGCGCACAAGTCCCAAACTTTAGTTCCTGGCCACGCTCCCGCAGCGATTTGAAGAAGCGCCATTATCGCTATAAGCGCGGCGGAATCGCCGTTCAGTGTAATGGGGGTATTAGATATAATAAGGAAACTAATGCATATCTGAGTGTTGCGAGGATGTTGATCGTTAGAATATGGTACATAATATTTTAACTGAAATGTTTTTTGTTGTTTTCAGAAATACCTCTGCCATTCCTGTGGTGTATATAGCTGTCCTGCCCATCCTGCGCCTGTATGACTAAGCTGTGTTGATTTATGACAGTTATCACTGCTAGTAAGGCCCACTTTGAGTTCTCCCTCGGGCTCATTTACGATTTCCCAGCCCCCTAAGGCTGGTTCATGCTTCAGCTGGTTCACCATTGGTACCAAGGCATGGGTGATATAGGACTGCAGCTTGTTGGTGTCTACAACTAATCCATGTAATCTAAAATACAAGTGCATGTGTTAAATATTATAGCCTTTGCTGTTGACCAGTTGTTCAAAACTAACGACGTCAAAACTTTGATCATTAAACATGGCAAATATGCTAATATTTTTGCTGAAAAAAAAATGTGAGCAGCAGCTGCTCACATTTTTTCAGCAAAAATACCAAAATTTTAGATATTGTACTTGCTAGAACAGTTAACAATCTGACTACTAACGAGCTCGTTAAGCTAACGATGCTTTGAACAACTGGGCCCTGGTATCTGCGAAAAAAAAACAAGAGATCCGTAATCTTCCACGTTAATCACAGCCCCACACATTATGCTGTATAGTTCCTTTAAGCCTTTCTGCTCCGGTGAGCTAAACATCGCTATTTTTGCCGTTTAGCCATATAAAAGTCTAAAAACCCTTATTTGACCTTGATGTAAAATAGGTCAGGGTCTACCAAGGGTCATCATTTGAACAAAGCTGGTAGGGCCAGCGTTCCTAATGCCCTATACCAAGTTTAAAGGTCATGGGTTTTTCAGTTCCTGAGATGATGAAATTCAAACCCTTTTTATCATATAATGGCATGACGGCTACATGTATCTTGGTCACGTGTCCAACTTCCATTGGATGTGCCTTTATTTTCGGACCACACTTAGGCTCTGTATGTAAAATGAGCCAGCGCACGACAAAACCTACAATAAGACATGTGCGCCCATCGAAGACTCAGATCAGCCTGCGCATGCATATAGTCTAACCAGAGACGTCTCTTTCTGCATGGAGGAGCATTGGGCCTTTAGCTATTCTTAGAGCGCACAGCGAAGACTCTGATCAGACTGCGCGGATGCGGATGAGTCTTCGCTGGGCGCACATGTCTTATTGTAGGTTTTGTCGTGCGCTGGCTCACATGTTTTCATAAACACACTGAATCTGAGGTAAGCAGGACAAAGGTCAGTAAATGACCTTGTTCTTTTTATTCAGCTAATTGCAAATATCAACGCTGATGCAAATGGCTGCTACAGAATAAAATCAGTTTTATTTTTTCCTATAAGCATGTTATAATGGAACGCATTTGATCTTGACGTAAAATAGGTCAAGGTAAATCTCATTTGGCCCCTGTATGTTATTAAGTTTCAGTCAGTCAAACGGAATCTGAACGACACAGGACCAACCACAATAAAGGCCATTGACCTCTAATATCAATGCTGATTTTTAGATTTTACCATTCAAGAAAAATCCATAAAAAGATATATGCTTCATTTATCAGACCTCTTTCAGAGTACGTGGACGTCGTATGGGATAACTGCACCAGGTACGAAGTAAATGCCTTTAAAGCAGCACGAATTGTTACAAGTGAAACTAAAGTGGACGCCTTGGATATACTCTGTGGAGAAACTGGCTGGGAAACTTTAGAATCTAAACGTGGAAATAATAGACTTTATTTATTTTACAAGATGCCTAATAACACCACCCTACTTAAATTTCCCCTTTTTACACCTTCTTTCAGAAAATAAATAGAGGATATTTATTTTTTAGAGGTGGATACCAAAAATATTTCATCGAGTGTGTTGAAAACATCATAATTTTCACGAGTGCGAAGCACGAGTGAAAATTCGGATGTTTTCAACACACGAGATGAAATACTTTTGGTATCCGCCGAAAAAAAGTTAATGTTCTTTTTATTTTATAATTTATTAGGACACTTACGGTATTTGATCGATCTGAGACGGTGACGTCACGATTTTGATCTGGCTACATGACGTCACAACTGTCAGTTTCAAAGCATAAACAAATCGCCATTTTGGATTCTGCATTTTTATTTCAAAGAATGCACTTCAAGGTATGTTACAGAATGCGTTGTGCTTATTTGAAGTCCATTTTATTATTGAAGGCTCTAAGAGATGTTGCACCCAACCACTGTATAATCGATTCCATGTGTAGCAGTCGTCGCGACCGGTTTTTCAAAAGAAAAAAAAATCACGCTAATTTGAGCACAGATTTCCTCGTACAAACTCTTACTAAGCCATTCAGTGAACTGGTACGCCTTGTAGACCATTTGTAACAAAAAGAGCTAAGCCTAAATCTGTGAGGGAACATTTAAATTGTTCCCGAGATGTCTGCCGGCAAAAGGGAGATGTTATAAATCACAGCGCTGCTGTTGTCAGGTTTTGCACCTGTTCATTCAATTTTAATGCCACCCGTGAGTCGTGACCCTTCAAAATATGTTCTAATGGCATAAGGAATTATTATTCTTAGTAAATAAAAGGAAAAATAACCCTTTTTTCGGCCAGAACGTAAACAAAAATGTAGTTCCGGCACGCTACAGTGAAATGATATTAATGGTATCAATCACATGTGAAATGATACGATATCATTTCACTTGTGATTGATATCATTTTTATTTGTTTCAGATATGCATTGATTTCACTACTTAGTATAAAATAATATAATCTATGGACTTCGAAATGCAAGGAACATTAGACAAACAACCATTAGGCCAAAAAAAAAAATAGGTGTGTTTCAGGTTTCAGCTTGAAAAAAATTAGGTGGGGAAGGTCGATTTAATTTTTTTTTTATCTTAATTTTTTATTTTGTTTATACACTGTATAGAGCATTTCTGCGGAAATAGTAGTAGTAAACACCGAAACGCTCGGAAACTAACCGAATTAGAACAAATAAACCGCACGCAACCGCTCGCGTAGTTCCGAGTCGTTTCGCCCCGCGATTTTTTTTTTTTTTTTTGGCAATAAAAAATTTAGGGTCGGGCCTAAAACTTAGGTAGGGTCGGGAAACCGGAAACACACCTATTTTTTTTTTGGCCTTACGAAAACACGCCTATACTAATACATTATAAACCTTACCGCCTTAAAAAACGAAAATTTTCAGATGAACATTTGTGATATTTTTCTTATTTCTTCTCAAAATATAGATTGTGGTACTCGTTAGAACCGCCTCATCGAGGCGGTTCAAACGAGTAGCCACAATCTATATTTTAGAGCAGAAATAAGAAAAATAAGGTTTACCCCTGTAAACCCCAGTTTTACTATATAAAAATGGGGTTCAAGGGGGTCAAAATTATATAGGCGTGTTTTCGTGATGGTTCAAAAGCCATATATATTATTTCTTACTCCTGTCTTCTTGCACCAGAGCCTGGAACGAACTTAGTCCTGATGTCAGATATGTAAAATCCCAGACAATTTTCAAAAATCTCATTAACCAAAAATGTCGTAAAACCCCCTAAAGGTAAAAGTTTGCTCAGATTCAACATACATGTAGTCAGCTGGGAACTTCTTGCAACCCCACCCCCACCATCATCTCTTTTTGAAAAAAACATTGTGAATGACCCTAACTGTACTTGTGGAACTACTGAACCAGCCAAATAGTACTCATTTGAGTGCCAGAGATACAACACCATATGAACTGACATGATGGCAAAAGTTAAAATACGCTGTCAACCGACCATTAACATTATTTTGTGTAGTCACACCGAGTGATTACAATCAAAACTGCGAGGTTTTCCTTGCTGTACAAAAATTCATAATCGATAGCAACCGTGATCTCTGTCTCTCTCCCTCTCTCCCTCTAATATTAGTTCAAATCTTGTTGGTTTGTAGTACTTTCAACCTTTTTTTCTTGTTTCTTTATCATATGTCTAATACTTGGTTTAAATACTTATATGATTCATTTCACCGATTATATACACACTTCTCAAATCAGATGGGAAACATTTATACAAGCCTAACGGCCTATATCTGGACCCCTTTGTAAGTTATTTTCTTTGTATAAAATATGTGAGTGAGTGAGTGTTAGAGTTTTACGTCGCACCAACAGCTAAGGTCATACGGAGACGGAACCTTGGTTTAAAGAATCATCCGAAAGTCTGGAGAAGCCCGGGGTCGATCCTGCGATCCCTGGTTTAACTGTTGGTTTTCTTTTGCTCCAGCATTTCAGTGGTTTCTTGCTGTCGAGTCCTCACCGTTGTCTCACCTCTGTGGTTCTTTGATTTTTTGTGTTCACGGAGATGTTGCACTGATGAGTTGGGAGGCCTTCATGCGGACTGAACAAATTATTTGTCTAAATCGCGACGGAAGTAAGGGCGAGGATTGTGGCCACGTAAAATCGATTTAAGCCCCCCAGTGGAAATCTTTCCACTGACCGTTCCAAGGCGGTTCTTCTGTGGCGATTTATTTATGTTGTTGTTTGTTACTTACTGTGTGTATCACTTGTGTCTTTTAATTTTGGATGGCCATATGGCCATTTTGTGGGAAAGTAACTGTCCTTATGGCCTTCCTTTGTTTAGGTTTCCATTATGGTCTGGTCGCTTAATGTTTGTATTTCTTTCCCTTTGGTGTCTTTGATGGGTGGGGTAAGTTAATTGTATCGATTCCTGATCTTTGTTTTACTTCTACTTTACAAGGCGAGTAGCGTAACCACTACAACACGGAGGCTTCTATATAAAATATGTACCTGCTTTAATTGAAATAAAATATGTTTAAACAAAACTCACTGCTCCGTTTTCCCTTGCAAATGGCAAATTGACCAACACTGACTTTTCCATAACGTACAAAAACTACTTACAATGTTTCAAGGTCATTGGCCATTTGGTTCCTTAGGACCATCGCTTGAAAACATCATTCACATTTTTTACCAATTTGTGCCCAGGTCCCTCAAACAAACTAATACTTTCCAATTTCATTGGGCCCCTTTATGTAATTAAGTTTCAGTTAGCCAAGCAGAATCTGAACGACACGGGACCAAGCACAATAAAGGTCATTGACCTCTAATATCAATAAAAATCATTCAGCTGATTGAAGATTTTTCCATTCAAGAAAAATCCATAAAAAGATATATGCACCATTTATCAGACCTATTTCAGAGAACATGGACGTCGTATGGGATAACTGCACCAGGTACGAAGTAAATACCCTAGAGAAAATACAGATTGAAGCAGCACGAATTGTTACAGGTGTCGGTGAACATTATAGAAACAACCTCCAAAATCCATATATATTATTTCTTACTCCTGTCTTCTTGCACCAGAGGCTGGAACGAACTTAGTCCTGATGTCAGATATGTAAATTCCCAGACAATTTTCAAAAATCGCATTAACAACAATGCCGTAAAGCCCCCTAAAGGTAAAATGTTGCTCAGATTCAACATACATGTAGTCAGCTGGGAACTTCTTGCAACCCCACCCCCATCATCATCTCTTCCTGAAAAAAAGCATAGTGAATGACCCTAACTGTACTTGTGGAACTACTGAAACAGCCAAATAATACTCATTTGAGTGCCAGAGATACAACACCATATGAATAGACATGATGGCAAAAGTTAAAATACACTGTCAACCGACCATTAATAGTATTTTGTTTGGTCACACCGAGTGATAACAATCAAAACTGCGAGGTTTTCCTTGCTGTACAAAAATGCATAATCGATAGCAACCGTGATCTCTCTCTCTCTCTCTCTCTCTCTCTTAGAAGCCTCCGTGGTGCAGTGGTTACGCTACTCGCCTTGTAAACCAGGGATCGCAGGATCGATCCCGGGCTTCTCCAGACTATCGGATGAGTCTTTAAACCGAGGTCCCGTCTCCGTATGACCTTAGCTGTTGGTGGGACGTAAAACTAAAACTCACTCACTCACTCTCTCTCTCTCTCTCTCTCTCTCTCTCTCTCTCTCTCTCTCTCTCTCTTTCTAATATTAGTTCAAATCTTGTTGGTTTGAAGTACTTTCAATCTTTTTTTTTCTCGTTTCTTTATCATTTGTCTAATATTTGGTTTAAATATTCATATGATTCATTTCACCGATTATATACACACTTCTCAAATCAGATGGGAAACATTTATACAAGCCTAACGACTTATATCTGGACCGCTTTGTAAGTTATTTTCTTTGTATAAAATATGTGAGTGAGTGAGTGAGTGTTTTAGTTTTACGCCGCACCAACAGCTAAGGTCAGGAGACGGGACCTCGGTTTAAAGACAGAAAGTCTGGAGAAGCCCGGGATCGATCATGCGGTCCCTGGTTTACAAGGCGGGTAGCGTAACCACTACATCACGGAGGCTTCTATATAAAATATGTACCTGCTTTAATTGAAATAAAATATGTTTAAACAAAAACTCACTGCTCCGTTTTCCCTTGTAAATGGCAAATTGACCAAAACTGACTCTCCGATAACGTACAAAAACTACTTACAATGGCCATATTCGACTGGGAAGTTTCGTGAAATTTTCGTGAAATTCCACGCAGGAGTGCGGTGTTATCTTGTAATAGCCGATCACATGGTCCAATCAAATATTATTATTCAAATACGTAAGCGATCGTGGAGCACGATTCTATTCGAAGGAAAAGTCGAACCTTTCGTGCACCACGGTCGCTTATGAGCTATACGCAAATAAAATATTTGATTGGACCATGTGACCAGCTATTACAACTAGGAACCACACTCCTACGTGGAATTTCACGGAAATTTCACGAAACCTACCAGTCGAATACCGCCAATGTTTCAAGGTCATTGGCCATTTGGTTCCTAAGAAGACGTTTTTCGAAGTTTTGTTTTACCGTGCATGGGCATGGTGGCCAAATTGATTATGTGACACAGACATTCCGAGCAAACAGGCGTTCCCCCACCAAATGGATGCCTCTGCATATAAGTGTGTTTCAGCTGATCTAACAGTTTCATAAGAGCTGTCGTTCGCAAATGTAGTCAGGGATTTGAGTCAATATTTCGAAAAATTTAATGCACCCAAAATTCTCACGCTTTGTTTGTGCTGTTTCATTGATATAGAAGCATAATCTATGTGACATGTGATTATTTAGTAAATCTGGTGGGGAAAAGGGGTTGAAAATTCTATGACTTTACAGCCACCCCCATGCGAATGGAAAAGTTGGATTAAGTTTAGTTATGTGTAGCTTGCGCTTACAACTGAATGTTGATTTATTGCAACAGCCAAAATATTTGTCAATACTCGAAGATACCAAAATTCATGATATGACGTAACTACATCCGGTGTTAACATAAATTTTGACTATTGAAATTTTACCCCCAGAAATTTGGTAAATTTTACACTATTTTTAAGTTAAAGGATTTTTAGTATTTTTTGAAACAATTTCTTTTTCGTCAGTATGCAGGGCGGTTATTTTTGCACATGCATGTGAAATTTGATGACACTGTGTCAATCTGGGCATGAACAAGGGACTCAGATACATATGGACCCTTTTGCTGGTTTTTCATGCTGTGTCACAGATCGTGATAAAAATCCATATTAAGACATACATAAAATAGATAATTATACTCGCTGGTCACAGATGTATCATTGTTTGTTTGATTTGAGGTTTAACGTCCCCGTCAACATTGTAAAGGTCATTTTGGAGACGTTGCTTCCAATTCTGTGGGACTTTTACCCGACAACAGATGTATCATAACAGGGGCCAACAGATATATTTTTGAAAAATTACTGGTGACCATTTCCTTCTGGTTTTTATTTAGTGTGGTGAATATACATCACCAAGCATATTTGTCAGCGATGAACTATTAAGTGATTCTCTAAACTGGTGACTTGAATCTTTCAACATTTTATAAATACATTGAATATTTCAATATTCATTATCCAAAGTATCCAGTTTGTGCTGAAGGATCCCAAACTAACATCAACAGTATTATATTTTAAACACGTAAATGTTACTGGCATCTACAAGGTCTCTATTGAAATCTTACTGGGTGCCTTATTTTCTGGTAAGTCGCACGATTAAAAATAAATAGTAACCGAGCTTTTATGTAATGTAAATCCACCCCTTAAACATTTTCCTTCTTCCCTTTACCCAGAGTAGTGGTATAACCTGTAAACGTACATCTTAAGATGTCACCTCCACTTACTTTCTACATTTTCATTGGACAATCTGCCTTCGATAACCTTGTCCCTCTATTCGCCATTAGCTCTTATTTATCCTGTGTCTCTTGTCACACATTACGATAACTCACCCGTGCGACATAGTGCATTGTTCACATTTCCAAAATTACTACTTTTCGGATGAAAATCCTTGATATGTTTGTTATAAATGTTTAAAACATAGGTTGAGGGTGCTCGTTATTACCGCATCAGGCGGTTCTAACGAGTACCCACAACCTATGTCTTGGAACAGAAATAAGAAAAATAATGTTTACCCCGTAAACCCGAGTTTTCTCCTTATAAAGTTGGGTTGAGGGGTCCTCATTTCACGGACTTGTTCACGTGTTGCACTGATTAACCTGTTCTTCGTCTACTTTTTCACTAGTTCCTTTTACTGATATTTGTCCCATATATTGATTGTTTTGGGTTTAAAGGCACGTCCACCCTTGTTGCTCATTTTGTGTCTTCTCCCAGAGAAAAGAGATAGTAGAGCAGATGAAAGTGAGGGACAGAATTGAAAGAGGAAAATAAATATAAGTGCAGAAACAGAAGAAATAACTGTATCCCTCCTCTACCATTACCTGCTGCAAGAACAGCAGGTCTTGTCCAGCTGTAAGCCAATATCAGCTTGACGCCCTATTGACGCAAGGTAAACGTCACCTTTGCCTCACCCAACCACATCAATTGTCCCATACAGATTTGCTAAAAGGGCCTTCTATGTCAAGCCATCAGCAGTTATCATGATTTGACAAACAGAGTGTAGGCAATGATTAGGAACCTATACAAAATACGTCGCATCTCCCATTCAAAACACCTTGGAATGGGTCAGTTAGAAGTTTACGGATGTTGGGGTTTGGGGTGGACACTAATTGATTTAAGGTGGCCTCAATCCTCATCATTGGTTATCTTGGTTAAAACCCATTAGTTGTTCAGTCTGCATGATGGATTTCTAGCTCATCAATGCAACATCTCCGCGAACATAAAATCAAACGAATAAGGGGATGAGACATCGACGAGGACTCAACAGCATGGAATAGCTAGAATACTGCAGCAAAGGAACCCCATAGTTAGGGTTAGGCTCCGGTTAGCCCTACCAGAGACAGAGCATCATGCACCTACCTTCAGGCGTTCTGGCGGAAATGCATTCATACTTATGAAAGGAACTGAATGAAAGGTTAACTTATTTAAGGTTGACACCTTATGGGTCAGATATTATGAACAGGGACGATGTTTTGCATAATAAATGCAACGATTCCTATGTAAATCAAGCTTCTTCTTCTACACTTTTGTCAAGAAGGGTGGGAACATCGGGTTCAACATAGACTCTCGACTGGCTTTTTCTGCATCTTCATGTAACTTGGTAACCGCAATTTGCGCACATTTGCCAAAAGATCAACCAAAACCTAAATCAGCAAATAAGCTGAAGTATATCAAATCCGCAGTTGGAGAATCAGATGCTGATATTTAAATTTAGTAGATCATCTTTTTCTGCAGCAAATTAATGGTAAAAACCAAAACAAACCTATAAACATTTATGTAAAATCGTCGTTCTACCATGCAAGTATTATATAATGTTTGCTTTTTGTTTGCAGACAAATTTCGCAGACCTTCAGTCAAAAGGAGGCTGGATTGTTCAGGGGCGTAAACTGATTAAAATACGTCTTTCCTTCAATTATGAAATACTGGACGAAATTCTGACTGAAATAGGGTCGCGTTGTTAAATTCACTAAGCATTGTTGTCTTTCAGAGGTATTGCTGTCATTCAGTGCGTTCAGAATTCTACCATTGGTACATATTGGTACCGTTGGTAGCCATCGGTATCAATTGGTAGCCTTCGGTGACTGCTGGTATACCGATAGTAATGTTATTGGCAACCAATTCTCCCGCTACTCTATAAGTGAGGTAGCTTTGGTAGCCTCGTTTTGAATCAAGTCATGATGGCGGCATCTCATTCCATTGAGAATGCCAGCAAATAAGAGAACATATAACGTACCTTTTAAGCAAAAAGAATTACTTTCATCGCTGCAAATAAGTACACTGCGCGATAAGGCGGTATTGGGGCACATTTCTCCTATTTTCATATTTTCCTGCAGAAACGTATATGGTACATAAGGGAGGTAACCAATAACCAGCTTCTGTCTAAATATTATAAATGACCGGCGTGCCTGTCAGAGGGTGCAAAAATGAGCATTTTATAGCAACTAAACAAATTATTGGTCCAAGAGACGTGTGTTTCATATTTTTAGAAAGTTTAATTCCTGTTCTGTTGGTGTATTTATTTATTTTATTGTTTTCATTGGTGACCAATAATACCAAAGTCCGTTCAGAATTAATTGGCAACCTAAGGTATGTTTGGTAACCTTCGGTAACTTACGGCAACCATTGGTAGTGAACTGGTTACCAGCTGGGAGAATCTTGAACGCACTCAGCGTAACTTCATACCAAACTACCAGTGGTTATCGAATAAATGGTTTGGGAAGGCTGGAAAATGCAGCTAAGCAATAAAAGATAACCAAACAAGCGCAATCAGTAAAGCAGAGAGCTGTGGCTGCTGTATCGAGACAACGCCAATTAAATATGGTTTACGCTTGCCATCAAGCTTACGCGACTTTTAATCACTAACCTGAACACAAAGTTATAAACAAGAGCCCATGGGCAACTACGCTCACCAGAGCTCAAGTGGGCATTAATTATGCCACCCTTGGTGGCCATTTATTTTAATCAACCAAAATGGTCTAGTAGAGGCCAATTGCATGACCATTGTTGCCAAATTATTTTTAAATCAATCATTGTTTTTTGTTGCCGTCGCATACATTATGGTCAGCTTTGAACAATCTCAGTAGGTCTAAAGTCCAAAATGTTGCATACCAAAGTCTTGTTTTTCCTGAGATGCGGAATTCAAAATCCCTTTTGGCCATATATTGGTGTAACAATCACACAGATCCCTCAAACAAACTTTGATTTCTCGACCACACTGACGCAGTATATGTAATTTGGTATCCGTTAGCACAGTAGTTTTGGAAAAAATAGAAATATGTAATCTTATGGCCCCAGGATCATTTAGCTGGTTGCAAATATCAACTCTGATGTCATAAGCTGCAACAGAACCAGAAAATCCTGCCTTTGCCATACAAAACCCTAAGTGACCGTATGTGACCTTGACGTAAGAAAGGTCAATGTCAACCAAATGTCATAATTTGAACAAATCTGAAAGGGATCGGGTCCCCAATATTGCATATCAAGTTTCAAGGCCATCGGTCTATTGGTTTCGAAGAACGGGCGATTTCAAAGGTTTTTACCATATATGGGCATGGTGGACATTTTGCTCATGTGACCCAGACATTCAGAATATAAGTTTGTTCTTCCACCCCATGGCGGCTTCACATGTAATTTGGTTCCAATTGGCCTTGTAGTTTCAGAGGAAATGTCGCTTTGAATTGTTTGGATGTTCAAATGAGAAAAGAGGGTAGGTACATTTATCTCCCCTTTTTATGTCTTTTTCCCCACTTTTTTGATTTTCTAACTCCATTTTCAAGATGCTGAGAGACCTCTCAATAAATTCATGTCATAGTTAAGTGTGAGAAAATAAGGTGCATTAAACTCCTTAAATACGGGTGCTACGAATTTCAAATCCCTGACTAATGATGACGATGCAGATGCCGACGCAGATGACGACGGACCACTGTCTATCCTCTGCCTGCCGTTTGAGCCTAAAGTACGCAAGTCCATCACGTTAACATGTCCGTGAAATGAACACTCCCTAAACCCCACTTTATATAGAAAAAACTGGGGTTTACGGGGGTATACATTATTTTTCTTATTTCTGCCAAGACATAGATTGTGGGTACTCGTTAGAACCGCCTCAACGAGGCGGTTCTAACGAGCACCCACAACCTATGTTCGGAGTATAAATAAGAAAACTATCACAAATTTTCATCGGAAAAGTAGCCATTTTGGAGATATGAAAGAATGCACCATGTCACACGGTTGTGTTTATCGTAATGACTATGATGATACAGAATGTGTGCAAAGTGCATTCTTTAATTTCTCAAAACTGACATTTTATTGTTGAATATTTATTATATACATGTACTTCAAATTTCTTCTTCAAACATTAATTGAATTGTTGGGGCTTTTGAGGCTTTCGCGCAATGGCTCAAAGCATTTGTTCGAAGATACACGTGTCCTTTTTACGGATTTTACAAGATTATGTCACTTATTTCGAGCCGACCGTTAATCTGAGATGGGCGAAAGCCGGAGTATTGAAGACACACGTATTTACATGCATATTATATTGACTAGGAATTGTGCTCTAGAACATGTAACACGCGGATACAGCATGTTCGGTTCGAACAATGTAGCGTTTTTATTTCAAAGCTCGCGACCATTGAAATAAAAACGCGACATTGTTAAAAGCCACGCTTTTACTTCAGAAACTGCAGAGAAAGGTAGAAATTATACTGACCTGTAGTGCTTCGGACCATTACTCGCGCCATTCCAGAGAGTGAAGAAAATGAGTATTCCGTGTCTTTGAGCTGCATGCAGCAAGGTTCTCATGTCACTGATCAGAGTGTGCCCGTTGTCTGTGCCAGTTACATAACCATTTTGGTCAAACTTCGGCGTGGAAGCACCCTCGACGTGAACCCACACTCCTATAACCAGGAGGTATTAGGGGATTGAACATATCATGGTAAATTTGCAAAAATACCCAAATTACTACGATAGCTGCAAACTCTGATTCTTGTAGTTTTATATTTAATCCGATTATGTTTGCGTTCCGCAGTAGATCCGATATTGTGCAAGAAAGGAACAGTTTATAATACCCCCACTACGAAACAGTGTACATCTGTCCTTCCGTCCGTCCCTCTATGAGTCATTATTTTTCGTCAACAGTATGTGAGAGACAATTATCACTTACAGTGTGTAAGAGACGTTTGACTTTCTCTGCAAATCTGATCATCTGTTTTCTCTCTGTGTAGATCAATGTAAACAATTGTCGTAGAACACTTCTCAGGAACTACAAAAGCTAGGAGCCTCAAACTTGGTATGGTAGGCGTTGATAATGACATAATGTATAAGGGACAATGGGCTTTCTCGGCTTTTTTATTTATCTCTTCTTTAAATCTTCTTTAAGCCTATATAATCTCCTTAATCTCTTGTCAAATATTTTTCAGGAACTATAAAACTTCAAAGTCTCCAGCTTGGTATATTATAGAATGATGGCGTTTTATATCATGCAAAAACCATGAGTTTCCTTTTCTGGTGTGCAAGAATCTATTGGTCAGTAAATAAAAAAAAATAGTTCAAAAACCTTTAGCCTGATTTTCACGTTGTTTAACCCGTTGTATGCGGGAAACCACTAAAGTGTTACCTTGGCAAACAGTGCAGGTCCAGATCAGACACTGGCTCGTTTACCCTGGCTTATAATAAGTTCTGGGGACTCTAGAGAATTCTTTCCATAGGTCCAGATTATAATAAATATATGGGGTTCCGTTGTACATGGGCGTTTCCAACCCAGGGATGACACAGCCTCTGTTCCGTTCAGCAAGGTCATCCCTCGGGCTGTAAACGCCCATCTGCAACAAAACACCATTTTAGATTCTTTTTCTTGCCGAAAATTTTCATTTTACTTTATTTTACAATTCATTTTTCGTGCATTATACTTGGCCTTCTTCAGAGAGGGCCAACCGGTGTCCGTCTGTTGCTTTATATTTCTCACTGGCCGTTCCAATGCGGTTTATTTCTGTTATAAATACTTTGAATGTGTGCATCGCTTATTGTCTACACCAACTGGCGTGGACAATCTTAAGAATGACTTTTGCTCCGGAAGCATTTAAGAAAAGGTCATGACTAGTTTGATGTTATTGCTATTAGCATGTCATCCGTGTTATTGTCTACGCCTGTGTGTGTAGACTACCTAGCGTTTACGTTTGCTCCAGAAGCATTAAAGAAACAGCCATTGCAGGCTGAATGCTATATTCTATTGACTGGTCATCATTGTTATTTGTTTTAATGATTAAAAACAGGGATTGACCGGAACACTTCCCTAAGCTTATCACACCCTATTCGGATACAAAATAAACATGGTTTCTGGGTTCACATGTTGTTGACTTCCCTCCGATGATACAGTGCATCTGTTTCTGTTTGTTTTCACTAAAAGAAAGGCAGATGCATCGGTTCTGCTGATTTTTTTTTTGTTTCCTTGTACGAGCGCTTGTCATAGTAAAAGATAGTAGTTTTGCTTGTGCATGACACTGGAGTCAACTTTTGGAATCTTTGGCTATTATACAAGTTTCCGTATTCACTGGCACACTAATACATGAACAGCTTTGTCATTGACTTTCCAATCCTTTGACTACTAAATAAATGTGTGCTAATAGAGGTCTGCGTTTTAGGATACCTCTTATGCAGATTGTAAATAGTTTTAAGGACGCATCCAGTGCCTATATTTTTTTCAGCTAAATTCTAAATTTAGCCACCCAATCAACTACGATAATGGCTAAATATGACCGACTCAGTATAAGAAGATAGATAGATGAAGCGTAAACGCAAGCTTTTTGTAAAAGCTAATACTTGTATCTTTTGTTTTTGGATAGCCAGTTGACTTTCCGCTATTTGTGTTTCCATTAGGGTCTAGTTACTGCATGTGTTTCTTTCCCTTTAGTGTCTCTAATGGGAGATGTGAGTTAACCATTTTCTTCGCTTCTATTTTTACGTAGGTTGGCTGGGTAAGAATACCAGGGTAGGAACAGAATTTCTTTCCCGGGCTAAAACCACGGATTTCCTTACCTGGTGTGCAAGAAATTCACATATACAGGAATATTATGGAGGATTTTCTGATTTTATCAATATAAGTCATATTGTGTGTACTCATTAGAATCGCCTCAGTGAGTATACACAACATTCCTGTACTGTATGGGGAAAACATCCTCATTATGCTTTATGAACGGGCGCTATGATTATTTTGAACAACCCCTTACCCGAATAAATTGAACAACCCCTTACCCGAATAAATTTTCATGCCCCCCCTCCCCCCCTCCCCCCCCCCCCCCCCCATTTTGATCAACACACACCCGTGATCTAAAATGTCGTAGCTAGGACTATAGTACAGAAATAAAAGTTATTGAGTGAAAAGGTTGTTTTTTTTCTGGGCCAGACTAGCTAATTTCGGCAATTAAGCCTCATTAGTGACCCTCAAATATTTTCAAAACCCCGGACAAAATCAATGATTTAACCCGGTATGAAGCTTGTAATCGCCATCTAACAACTGTCCAGCGTGTAATTCTACGTAGAATTCACGAAAGGCAAATTTTGGCATGCAAATTTCCTACGATACTTACTCATAGAATTTCCACCAGCGGCTTCTAGCTCTGACAAGTACTTCTCAAATGTTGCGTTAACAGCATGGTATTGGTGGTTCCCGAAGTCACGTCCGTAATGTACCCACGCTAGGTTGGCTCCTGACAGAAATACTAGGTGACCATCTTTCTTGAAATTAACACCAGAGGTGTGCAGGCGGTCTCCATGAACTGCTACCTCGAAAGAAATATGATGTATTAACCTTCCAAATGACATAGGCAAAGTCATAGGATTGACAAAGCCAAGGAATAACTTAACATGTTACTCACCTAATGGAAGCACTCACTCACTTACGAGAGAGAGAGGAGAGAGAGAGAGAGAGAGAGAGAGAGAGAGAGAGAGAGAGAGGAGAGAGAGAGAGAGAGAGAGAGAGAGAGAGAGAGAGAGAGCATCATGTAGGGAAGTGCGGGGTTTACTGTTATATTTCTGAATTTTTACCCAAGAAACATTGATTGTGGATACACGTTACAAACACCCCAACTGACCGTTTCTAATGAGCACATCAGTCTTTGCTTGTTTCAGGCATAGACAAAGGAAATACTGCAAACTGTTACAGGTAATTTCAGCGACATCAAAGATAGCTTCAACGCACATTAACAAATTTATCTTTTTAGAACACATGCGCACGTAATTATACCATAACCAACAGTCAACCACTTGTAGGCCCAGTATTTAACTGCCGGTTATCATTTAAGTTTAAATATATTTTATTTATTTCAAACACATTAACATTGCAAAGTCGTGGCAAATAAAGAATTATAACGGAAGCTAAATGCATATTTAGTTCTTCTCCCGAGGATGTCAATATCAGTTGTATCTCAGGAAAAGACTGGGGTTTTGCAAGTTAGTTAGTTTTTTGTCTGCTAGTGATTAGCATAACCTTTACTTTGTCGGTATTCGAATCCATACATCTGTTTGCACCAAGCATGGGGTGCATTTAGTGAAACCTGTAAAGTAGTATATTATACTGAAAATAATACAGTCGAACTTCGATGGCTCGAACCCCTTTGGGACCATGAACATTTTTTCGAGACAATGGTAGTTCGAGCCATAGAGGGTTACTATTAGTGCCATACCAGGAGACATAATGGAGACAATTGTGGATATCTTTTCAGTGTTCTGTATAATAAATGTATGTTGTGTGTTCTCATTAGAATCGCCTCATCGAGGCGATTCTGATGAGTACACACAACATACCTTTGCAAGATAAATGAAGAAAATCTTCCTAAATTGCCCCTATATCGTATTTGGAGGAACTAAAGAACGGGTTCGACTCATCCATAGTAAACGAGCCATCGGAGTTCGAGCCACTGAAGTTCTACTGTACGTGACAGTGTCTTCAGCATAAAGGTCAACGTTTGCTTATTTCTTTGAAGCTAGTGACAGATCGTTAATGAAAAGTACAAATAATTGTGACCCTTAAATAGAACCTTGGAGAACACCACATGTCACACGTGCAAAGTAAGAGCAGTTCTTATTAACCCTTTACCACTCAGGGATTTTGTGAATTTTGCTGATTTTCACAGTGTTACACCTGACAGCAACTTCAACTAGCCATTGTTTCATAGTGGATGGTCTGTTTTACACCAAACTCGGTATGAATGTTCATTGGGCAGTAGCCTTTCAAATGCAACCTTTCATGACGTGATCATTGTTGTCATGGTAAAGAGGAGGCATCTCAAAGTTGGCAAAAAGTGTGATTTCACATGAATTTTTGACCACATTTTAATCTTCACACAGCTGTCAAGGCAACAATTTAGGTTTTTGGCACTGGCAACTTTCACTGTTTGCAGCATGTGTTATCAGCATCAATGTTCAGGCATTTTTGACCCCAGACACCCTCAGATATAAATTTTAGCGGCCGGCTGGGACATACACCCAAAATTTTTCGGGATGTGAGCCCCCCCCCCCGCTTTCAAACCCCCCCCCCCCCCCCCCCCCCCCAGAATATTTTAGTGGGTAGGCGCGCGAAAAAACACGTCATTTTTTTGCCCAACAAATCCTAAAGCAAACATAACTATCCAGGGGTAGAAATGCAGATTTTAGGTGCTTCTGGGTCTTAAAATGGGGGGGGGGGGGGGTGCAGACACGTAAAAACACGTATCTGAGTGGTAAAGGGTTAAAAGAAACTCGTTGTGTTCTGGATGTTAGGTAGAACTCGAACCAGTTAAGACAACTTTGGTTGAATTTATAACATTGTAAGTTTGTGAACAGAATTTATGCTCAACAATGCCTTTTGGAAATCTACGATCAAATAAGTTTGCCGTCAGTGACAGCTTTTAACCAGGAGTTAACTATATGAGTACTTGCATATTCAGTAGGATGTTCTTTTAATATTATTTTTTGTTTTTTTTGTTGTGTGTGTGTTTTTTTTTTTTAACAAAAACCACTTTGAGACTTTTGAAGCAAATTAAAAGTATTAAGATTGTTTATTAATTACTTTTCAACCCATGTTTCGGTAATAATTTTGATATAGTAGGAAGACTTTCGCTAGACTTATGATGTTATTCACAATTAAAATGAGCTTATATAGCCTCGAAACTTTTTTTTTTTTGCTTTCAAGATTATTTCACTTTTTTGGACCGATCCTTAATCAAAGGCTCGAACCACAGCGGAGAAAGGTATAACGACACTCGATCTCAGTGTCATACTGGAAGTACCGACGATGCTAACAGTAGTCCGTTTTGTACGCGAAGCACCAATAAACAGTGCGATCCAGATCAGAAACAATAGAAGTGGGCATCTGATCAGATCCTTCACTGTCTGCAATGAAGTTCAGTAAAATTGGTTTAGGGGAAAATTTCCAAAATGGATTTCTAAAACTAACCCAACCTGACAACCATAAATGTTGTAATGAACTCCTGCTATATATTAGATGGTAGACTGCATTCAGTACACATCACGAAAACACGCCTATATAACTCTGACCCCTTGAACCCCAATTTTATAGTTACAGGGGTAAACCTTATTTTTTTATTTCTGCTCTAAAATATAGATTGTGGGTACTCATTAGAACCGTCTCGATGAGGCGGTTCTAACGAGTACCCACAATCTATATTTTTAACAGAAATAAGAAAACTATCACATTTTTTATCTTTAAATTATCATTTTTGGAGGTAAAATTTACAATGTATTTGTATAGGCGTGTTTTCGCAATGACATGATTTAAACATACCAAGTACAGCTAAGATACATAAAATACATACCATGTATAGCAACAGCTAAGACCAGAATCATCAGTGTAGAAACACACATGGTCTTATTGGGGTCTGCAATGTACAATATATGAATCTTATATTGGTGTGAGGGGTGGATGGAAAATACTTCCCGAGGGTCACTGTCCGGCATCACGAGGCTTGCCGGATTTTTCTATCCACCCTCACACCCATATAGGATTCTTTTTTCTTGCACACCAAACAAGACTATCCGTGATTTTACCCTGGGATAGAAATTTATGTTATGACCCTGGTGTTCCGACCCCAAATCGAATACAATCGCGTGTTTGATAAATGCACTGGTTGATTACAACCTCATGCGCGGCGTCGTCATGCATGACGTCACTAAATATTCCTGTTGTGTCATCACAAAATGGCGGACTTCGGTAACCCGAAGTGACAGCAGCATTAAAAATTCGCAATAGAAATGGAAGGTATGCAAGAAAAAGAATCCTATATGGGTGTGAGGGGTGGATAGAAAAATCCGTCCCTCGGGATCACTGTCCGGCATCACTCGGCAAGCCTCGTGATGCCGGACAGTATCCCTCGGGACGGATTTTTCCATCCACCCCTCACACCCATATAAGATTCTTATATTCTTGCATACCTTCCATTTATTAGAGCGGATTTTAATGCTGCAGTCACTTAGGTTACCGACGTCGGCCATATTGTGATCATACTACACAAAGGTTTAGTGACGTCACATAACGTGCTGTGACGTCAACCTTAATGACGGTGCGTATGAGGTCATATTCAACCAGTGCATTTATCAAACACGCGAGAATATTCGATTTTGGATAAGAACACCAGGGTTAGAACAGAATTTCTATCCCAAGCTAAAACTATGGATTTCCTGATCTGGTGTTCAAGAAAACAATGTTTATCCCAAAAGACTAAATGAATGAATTTTTCCAGTTGACTTTTTAAAGCAAACTTGACTTAAAAAATCGATGAAACGATTCTTATGGGTGTTTCAAGATAAAACTAGGAAAAGTAAGAAAATCTCCATAAATTATTCTGTCTGACCGTCTATCTGTCCGTTCGCCCGTCCGTTCGTCAACAGAGCGTTTTGTGAGCGCAACTCCTCTTACAGTTTTTTACCGATCATTTTGAAACTTTGCAGTGTTTTCGCCATGGTCTGAAGATGTGCGTATGGAACGCCTCAACTATCTTATGTCGAGATATGGCACCATGTTCTGTTGACATACCATTATGTTATGTTCATGTTCATTACATATTGTTTGTTTATTATGTTGTCTTGTTTGTTTGTGATGTTATTGTGTTAACTTGTCATCTTAATAGCTTCCACTTAAGTTATATTCTGTCAAAAAGTTGTCATGTCTGGTCAGTTTGCGATGCCGTTTTGTGAACTGGTCATCATGTTTACTTCAATAACAATAGTACAAATTCACAGAACGATTTTGTCTGGTCACTTTGTAATATACGTAGTTAACTCGTCATCCTGTTTGCTTCAAGTGAAGTATTATTATATCAAAAATTCGTTATATTTGGTCAGTGTGTAATGATGACTTGTAAACTCGCCATTCCATTGTCTTCAGTGGTAATTTTATGTCAAAAAAGGAATATATCTGCTAAGTTGGCAATGTTGTCGAATTAAACCATCATTGTATTATTTCAATTGATCGTTTCATGCTGTTGAAAACTCATTAAGTTGTTGTGACCTTTATCTGGTAAAACCCAGTACCACCCGGTCACTTCGGCCTCAGTCGTTTCGGCCCAGTTAGGTTATCCGGTTTCATCCATATTACTGTCCCGCTCTTGGGTGTAGTTTTGATTTTCAGTAGGGTAGGATAGGGGTTTCCAAGCAAGACTGGCACTGTCGTAGTAGTTTTGTTTGATTTGCGATTTAACGTCGCCATCAACCCTGTATAGGTCATTTTGGAGACGTTGCTTCCAATTTTGTGGGACTTTTACCAGACATTGAGATGCCCCCGCCCATCGGGGCTTTAAGAAATAGACTGGGCTGCACGATGCTTCCACGCAGAGCTGAAACCAACCGCACATGAGTGCTGGTAAACCGCTTAGAGGTTCTAAGCATGCCCAGGAAAAGTGTTGCGAGTTGGACCGTCCATGCGTATAAACCCTATTGGTTTAATTACTGATATTACTACTACTACTGCTACTACTACTTCTAGTGTTGCTGCTGCTACTGCTACTTCTACTACTAAACCACCACGACTACTACTACTACTACTAGTACTACTACTACTAATAATAATAATAACAATAATAATAATAAACCTACTACTACTACTACTTCTACTACTACTACAACAACAACTACTACTACCACTATTAATACTGCTACGTGTCATCTCAATGCGGGTAAAAGTCCCACAAAACTGGAAGCAATGTCTCCAAAATGACATATACAGTGTTGATCGGGACGTTAAACCTCAAATCAAACAAACAAAACCCGACATTGAGATGAAATGACTTCTCAAGCCCTGTCGACCAATGAAACCAATAGAGTTTATATGCAGGGACGGTCTGACTCGCAACACTTTTCCTGGGCAGGCTTAAGCGGTTTACCAGTACATATGTGCGGTCAGTTTCAGCTCTGCGTGGTAGCATCATGCAGCTCAATTTATTTCTTCAAGCCCCTGAAGTAGTAGTAGTATTAATAGTGGTAGTAGTAGTTGTTGTTGTAGTAGTAGTAGAAGTAGTAGTAGTAGTAGGTTTATTATTATTATTGTTATTATTATTATTAGTAGTAGTACTAGTAGTAGTAGTAGTAGTCGTGGTGGTTTAGTAGTAGAAGTAGCAGTAGCAGCAGCAACACTAGAAGTAGTAGTAGCAGTAGTAGTAGTAATATCAGTAGTAGCAAACGTAGTCGGGCCCCGCCCATTGGGGCTTGAAGAAATAAATGGGCTGCATGATGCTTCCACACAGAGCTGAATCCGACCGCACACGAGTAATGGTAAACCGCTTAGAGGATCTACGCCTGTCCAGGCAAAGCTGTGCGAGTCGGACCGTCCATGCTTATAAACCCTATTGGTTTCATTGGGCGACAGGGCTTGAGATGTCATTTCATCTAAATTTCGGGTAAAAGTCCCACACAATTGGAAGCAACGTCTCAAAAATGATCTTTAAAGTCTTGACTGGGACGATAAACACCAAGTCAAACAAACAATGCATAAGTAGTAGCAGAAGTAGTAAGTATATAGTAAAAGTAGTAGCCTTTGTAGTAGCCGAACCATGCAACCTAATGTATTTGTCAAAGCCCCGATGGGGGCGCAGAAAGAGCTGCACCAGAAGTAGTAGTAACAGTAGTAGTAGTAGTAGTAGTAGTAGTAGTAGTAGTAGTAGTAGAAGTAGTAGTAGAAGTAGTAGTAGTAGTAATAGTAGTAGTAGTAATAGTAGTAGTAGTAGTTAAAGTAGTTGCAGTAGAAGTTGTAATAGTAGCAGAAGTAGTTAAAGTAGTAGTAATAGTAGTAGTAGTAGTTAAAGAAATTGTAGTAGAAGTTAAAGTAGTAGTAGTGGTAGTAGTAGCATAGCAGTTGTAATAGTAGGACAGGTAAAAGGAGTAGCCCTTGACGTAGTAGCAGTAGTAGCAGTAGTAGTAGTAGTAATAGTAGCAGTAGCAGTGGTAGCAGCAGCAGTAACAGTAAGAGCAGGAGCTGTAGAAGTAGTAGTAGTAGCAGTAACAGTATTATTAGCAGCAATAGCAGCAGCAGAAGTAGTATTTGTATCAGTAATAGCAGTAGTTGCAGTGATAAAATGATAATAATAATAACAATAATAATAATAGCAAATGTAGCAATAATAGCAGCAGTATTAATGGTAGTTTTGTAGTATGTGTAGTAGTAGTAGTCGTATTAGTTGTTGTTTTAGTGGTTGCAATAGTAGTGGTGGTAGTATGGCAATATAAATTGTTGAAGAAGCAGTCGCAGACGTTGTAATAAAAGCAGCAGCGGCAGCAGCAGTACAAGTAGTTTTAATAGTAGTAGTAGAAGAAGTAGTAGTAGTAGTAGTGGTAGTAGTAGAAGTAGTAGTAGTAGTAGTAGTAGCAGTAGTAGTAGGAGTAGAAGTAGTAGTAGCACTATTAGTTCTAATAGTAGCAGCAATGTTTAAAGCAGTAGTATCAGTTGTTGTTGTTGTTGTAGTAGTAATAGTAGGAAAATAATAGTGTAGCCTTTGAAGTAGATGTAGCACTAGTATAGTACATGCAGTAGTAGTAGTATTATCCGTAGTAGAAGAAGGAGTAGTAGTAGTAACACTAGTAGTAGTAGTAGAAGTAGTAGTAGTAGTAGTAGTAGTAGTAACATTTGTTGTAGTAATACTAGGGAAATTAGTAGTAGTAGCCTTTGAAGTAGATGTAGTACTAGTATAGTGCATGTAGTGGCAGTAGTAGTAGGAGAAGGAGTAGTAGTAGTAGCAGCAGTATTAGTAGTAGTAGGAGGAGGAGAAGGAGGGGGAGAAGGAAATGTAGGAGTAGTAACATCAGAATAGTAGTAGTAGTAGAAGTAATGTTAGTAGTAGCCATAGTAGAAGTAGTAGTAGTAGTAGAGGTAGTAGTAGTAGTAGTAATAGTAGTAGTAGTAGCAGCAGTAGTAGTAGAAGTAGTAGTAGTAGTAGAAGTAGTAGTATTAGTTAAAGTAGTAGTAGTAGTAGTAGTAGTAGTAGTAGTGGTGGTAGGAGGATTAGTAATAGTAGGAGTATAGCAGTAGTTATAGTTTGACAGTAGCAGCCTTGGAAGCAGTAGTATTAGAAGTTGTAGTAGTAGTCGTAGCAGTAGCAGTGGCAGTAGCACTAGAAGAAGTAGTAGAAGCAGTAATAATATAAGTGGTAGCAACAGCAGTAGGAGTAGTAGCAGTAGTTGTAGATATAATAATATTAGTAGTTGCAGTGGTAGCAGCACTAGTGCAAGTAGTAACAGTAGCAGTAATAATATAAGTAGTAGCAACAGCAGCAGTAGTAGTAGTTGTTGTATCAGAAGTAGTAGTTGTAAAAGCAGTAGTAGTAGTAGTAGAAGTAGTAGTCGCTGTAGTCGTAGTACTAGTTAGTAGTAGAAGTAACCTTTGTAGTAGTAGAACTCTGAAACCTTATCTGTTTCTCAAAGCAACCATGGGTCGGGCGAACAAAGAGAAGTAGCAGTAGTAGTAGCAGTAGTAATAGTAGAAGTAGTAGTGGTAGTAGCACTAGTAGTTCTGATAGTAGCAGCAATGTTAAAAGCAGTAGAAGTAGTAGTAGTAGTTACAGTAGTAGGTGCAGAAGTTAAAGTAGTAGTAGTTGTTGTTGTTGTTGTAATAGTAATAGAAGTAGTAGTTGTAGTAGTAGTAATAAGAATAGTAGTAGTAGTAGTAGTAGTAGTAGTAGTAGAAGTAGTAGTAGTAGTAGTAGTAGTAGTAGTAGTAGTAGAAGTAGTAGCATAGCAGAAATAATAGTAGGACAAGTTATCATAGTAGCTTTCGAAGTATTAGTAAAAGTAGTAGTAGTAGTAGCATTAGCAGCAGCAGAAGAAGAAGAAGTAGTTGTAACAGTAATAAAATTAGTAGTAGCAGCAGCAAGTGTAGTAGTACAAGTTGTTTTAGTAGAAGCAGCAGTTGTAATAATAATAGTAATAATAACACTGCAGCAACAGTAGAAAGATGTAGAAGTAGTAGTAGTGGTAACAGTAGTAGTAGTAATATTAGTAGCCGTGATAATAGTAGTAGTAGTGTAGTAGTAGAAGTGGTAGTAGTAAGAGAAGTAGTAGTAGAAGTAGCCTTCCTTCATTAATAAGGGTATGGATTTTATAGATTTGCCCAGTATCTTCCGTGAGAGATCGGTGCTTTCTTCCATTCCTGCTTATTTTCAAAATACTGAAACACCTATAATTTGCTATAAATATAACAAACCTGTTAGATCTATCATTTTTAATTTCAATAAACTTGTTTCAGATCTTGATATTGATACTAATACTCCTGATTCATGTGATTGTAAAAACTCAGGTTATTGCTATCCTGCTGCTGGTCATGTAATTACTGGCAATTTGAAAATTATTCCTGATTCTAGGATAAGGAATATAATTTCTAAAGGACCGAAATATCGATTTCCTTCTAAAATTGATTTCAGTAAATGTAGAGATGAAATCGCTGCTTCCTTGAATGAATTCGGTAATCGATGGTGTAAGCGAGAGTATGTTGAGCATAAAGCCCTTAAGGACTGGAAACTTAGCATTTTAAAACTAGTGAATAAACGCATTTCTTTCTATTCTCAAAATACTAACTTATTACCTCCTAAGCCCAAGACGTCTTTACGTCATCTTAAACTAGGTATTCAAGAATTTCATAAGAAGTTTGTTTTGGCCCCTGCAGACAAGGCCGCTAACAACGTCGTCGTTGTGTGACGGCTCCACTATGTTAACACGCTTAAGCAGGAGTTTGGTGGTACTAAGGCCTATGAACTTCAGCCTTTAGCTGAAGAGAGAGCTATAGTAGATAAACATGTTTGTCTTTCAGCCACCAAGTTTGCTGTGTGTGTTAACGAAGGCCAAGACAAGCTTCCTACGCTATACTGGTTACCAAAACTTCATAAAAGACCTTACAAAGCACGGTTTATTGCAAATTCTAGCTCTTGCACTACCACTGAACTTTCTAAATTATTAACTTCCTGTCTTACTGCTATTAAAACGCATGTAATTAAATATTGTGATAAAGTCTTTGAAATATCAGGAAGAAATCTTTTTTGGTCTATAAAAAATTCGAATGAGGTTTTAAATAAATTGAAATCAAGACATTTTCGTGCTTCTAGTCTGTCTACTTACGATTTTTCCACTCTTTACACTACACTTCCTCATAATCTTATAAAAGAAAAGCTTAATGATTTAATTGAATGGGCTTTTCACAGAGAAGATTCTCTCTATCTTGCATGTAATGTCAGAAATGCATTTTTCACTTCTAAAGAGCGTAAGAATTATACACTTTGGTCATGTCAGAAAGTGTGTGATGCCCTCACCTTTCTACTTGACAATATTTATATAAGTTACTAATATTTACATTAGTACTAAGTTATTTAGACAAATTGTGGGTATTCCGATGGGTACTAATTGCGCACCTCTTGTGGCTGATCTGTTCTTGTATTGTTATGAAAGAGACTTCATTTTGTCGCTTTCCATTGATAACCAATCTGAAATTATTGAAGCTTTTAGCTCCACTTCTAGATATTTAGATGATATATTAAATATTGATAATACCTATTTTGATGGTTTGATCAGTCAGATTTACCCCCTAGAACTTCAGTTAAATAAAGCAAATTCTTCTGATACCGAGGCCCCGTTTTTGGATTTACATCTATCTATTGTAGATGGATTTGTTTCGAGCAAAATTTATGATAAACGCGATGACTTTGATTTTGAGATTGTAAATTTTCTTTTTTTGGATGGTGATGTTCCTCGTGCGCCATCCTATGGCGTTTATATTTCGCAATTAATTCGATTTGCTAGAGTGTGTAGTCATGTAACTGACTTCAACACTCGTAATAAATTATTAACGGCTAAACTCCTTAATCAGGGTTATCGGTACCATAAATTACGTAAAGCCTTTTCAAAATTTTATAGACGCCATTCTGATTTAATTTCAAAATTCAATATTGGACTTAAATCACTTCTGCAACAAGGTCTATCGGAACCCGAATTTTATGGTGACTTAGTATATAAATTCAGAAAAATATATAACCGCAATGACTTCAGCACCCAATTTCGTAAAATCATTCTTCGATATAAAAAGATTGGGTACAACATGGATATTATACGACAGACTGCATGCATGGTAGTTAACCCAATCACGGTTGGCAACTTTGCTTCCCTCTTTAATTTTACGCCGGTGGGTCAGGCCTCAGATTCTATGACGGCTCCAACGTAAAGGCTTATTGAGAATTAGAGAGATCTAATTCAAGGTAATGTTGGTTGGTGCCTGATGCTCTGTCTCTGGTCGGGCCCATCGGAGTCTAACTGTTGGTTTTCTTTTGCTCCAGCATTTCAGTGGTTTCTTGCTGTCGAGTCCTCACCGTTGTCTCACCTCTGTGGTTCTTTGATTTTTGTGTTCACGGAGATGTTGCACTGATGAGTTAGGAGGCCTTCATGCGAACTGAACAAATTATTTGTCTAAATCGCGACGGAAGTAAGGGCGAGGATTGTGGCCACGTAAAATCGATTTAAGCCCCCCCCCCACCCCCCAGTGGAAATCTTCCACTGACCGTTCCAAGGCGGCTCTTCTGTGGCGATTTATTTATGTTGTTGTTTGTTACTTACTGTGTGTATCACTTGTGTCTTTTAATTTTGGATGGCCATATGGTCATTTTGTGGGAAAGTAACTGTCCTTATGGCCTTCCTTTGTTTAGGTTTCCATTATGGTCTGGTCGCTTAATGTTTGTATTTCTTTCCCTTTGGTGTCTTTTATGGGTGGAGTAAGTTAATTGTATCAATTCCTGATCTTTGTTTTACTTCTACTTTCTAGTAGTAGACCCCTGCGACCTAATCTGTTTCTGAAAGCCCCGATGGGTGGGACACAGAGAATTGTAGCAGCAGTAGTAGTGGTAGTAGCAGTAGAACTAGCATTAGAAATAGCTACAGCAGTAGTTAAAGTAGTAGTAGTAGCAGTTTAAGAAGCTGCAGTAGTAGTATTAGTAGATAGTAGTAGCAGGAGTTGTAGTAGTAGAAGTAGGATTAGAAGTAGAAGGAGCACAGCAGTAGTAATAGTAGGACAGGTAAAAGGAGTAACCGTTGAAGTAGTAGTATTAGTAGTAGAAGTACTACTTGTAGTATTCGTAGCAGTAGCAGTGGCAGCAGCAGCAGAAGTAGTAGTAGTAGCAGTGATAATATTGTTGATAGCAACAGCAGCAAGAGTAGTAGCAGATATAATAATAGTAGTAGTTGAAGTAGTAATAGTAGTAGTCGTAGTAGTAGCAGTAGCAGCAGCAGCAGCAGCAGCAGTAATATAAGTAGTAGCAGTAGCAGTTATAATATTAGTGGTAGCAGTAGTTTAAGTAATAGAAGTAGTAGTTTAAGTAGTATTAGAAGTTGTTGTAATAGTAGAAGTAGTAGTAGAAGTAGTAGTTGTAGTAGTAGTAGTAGTAGTAGAGGTAGTAGTAGTAGTAGTAGCAGCAGTAGTAGTAGTAGAGTGAGTGTGTGTTTGAATTTTTCGTCCCACTAACAGCTAAGGCCATATGGAGACGGGACCTCGGTTTAAAGACTCATCCGAAAGTCTGGAGAAGCCCGGGATCGATCCTGCGACCCCTGGTTTACAAGGCGAGTAGCGTAACCACAGCACCACGGGGGCTTCTAGTAGTAGTAGAAGTATAGCAGTAGTAATAGAAGAACACATAATAATAGTTACATTTGAAGAAGTAGTAATAGGAGTAGAAATAGAAGTAGCAGCAGCAGCAGAAGAAGCAGTAGTTGTAGCAGTAATAAAATTAGTAGTAGCTACAGCAGCAGTAGTAGTAGTAGTTGCATTAGTAAAAGCAGCGGTTGTACTAATAATAATAATGACACCAGCAGCAACAGTAGTATGGGTAATATTGCTAGATGTAGTAGTGATAGCAGTAGTTCTAGCACAAGTGGTAGTAGTAGTAGCAGTAGTATTAATGGTCGAAGTAGGCATTGTTGTAATACAGTAATACACAATGCAACCTAATCTGTTTCTCATCTCAAAGCCCTGATAGTTGTTGTAGTAGTAGTAGTAGTAGTAGTAGTAGTAGTAGTAGTAGTAGTAGTGGTGGTGGTGGTGGTGGTTATGGTGGTGGTATTGTCAATATAAATTTTTGAAGAAGTAGCTGAAGAAGTAGTAAAAGCATCTGCAATAGCAGTACTAGGAGTTGAAGTAGTAATAGTAGTAGTAGTAGTAGTATAAGCAGCAGCAGTAGTTAAAGTAGTAGTAGTTGTAGTAGTAGTAGTAGTAGTAGTAGTAGTAGCAGTAGTAGTGGTGGTGGTAGTAGTAGTAGTGTAGCAGTAGTAGTAGTTGTAGTAGTAGTTAAAGTAGTTGTAGTAGAAGTTTGAGTAGTTATTATTATTTTAATTATTATTAGTAGTAGTATTAGAAGTAGAAGTAGTAGTAGTAGTAGTAGTAGTAGTAGTAGCAGTAGTAGTAGTAGTAGTAGTAGTAGTGGTGGTGGTAGTAGTAGTAGTAGTAGTAGTAGTAGTAGTAGTAGAGTGTCGGTCAAATTCGCCAGTCGAAGCGATATTCAAACAAAACTTAATGAGTTAAGATGACAATATAACAAGCTGAGGTGATATAAGGATTTTCTTACAGAATGAAAATGCAAATGAAGCCAATATAATGACGAGTTAACTTGACAGCGTTACTAATGGATCGGACATAACGATTTTCTAACAGAATATAACTGCACTTGAAGCCAACACAATGACGATCTTACTAGATACCATAACTAACTGATCAGACATAACGATTTTCTTACAGAATATAACTGCACTTGAAGCCAACACAATGACGATCTTACTAGATAGCATAACTAACTGATCAGACATAACGATTTTCTAACAGAATATAACTGCACTTGAAGCCAACACAATAACGATCTTACTAGATAGCATAACTAAGTGATCAGACATAACGAGTTTCTAGCAGAATATAACTGCACTTGAAGCCAACACAATAACGATCTTACTAGATAGCATACCTAACTGATCAGACATGACGATTTTCTAACAGAATATAACTGCACTTGAAGCCTACACAATGACGATCTAACTAGATAGCACAACAAACTGATAGGAAATAACGATTTTTGATAGAATGTCACTCCTCTTGAAGCAAACAGGAATACGAGGTAACTGCGTATATTAAAACGTGTCAAGACAAAATCATTTTCTGACATTATACTATTGTTAATGAAGTAGGTAAGATGACCAGTTCACAAAACAGCACAGCAAATTGACCAGACAACTTATTTTCTGAGACAACAATATTCATTTGAAGCCTGCAAAATGACGGGATAACATGACAACATTGCAAACTGACCAGACATGACGGTTTTTTGGCAGAATATTACTTAAATAGAAACTAACAAAATGACAAGTTAACACGATTATATGGCAAACAAACAACACAACATATTAAACAAACAATATGTAATGAATATGAACTAAACATAATGGTATGTCAACAGAAAATGATGTCATATCTCGACAGAAGACAGTTGGGGCGTTCCATATGTGCGTGTGGTTTTGGTGTTATCCTCCGTTTATTTTTATTATTTTTTTTTTTCACTTTTTTTTTTAAACTTAGTTTTATTTTCCAGGTCGAATAGATACCTAGTGAGCAAACATTTTAAAACTTTACAGGTGATTTTGGTATGGTCTGCAGATGTGCATGAGGTTTTGGGGTTATAGTCTGTTAACTTTACTTTTCAACTAAGTTTTTTCCAGGACCATTTACTATTGGAGTTGAGACCCTATGAGCGCAACTCCTCTTACAACTTGTTACCAATCCTTCTTAAACTTCGAAGATGTTTTGTCACGGTCTTTCATCCCGTGAACAAGTCCGTGAAATGAAGACCCCCCTATACCCCACTTTATATAGAGAAAACTGGGGTTTACGGGGGTATACATTATTTTTCTTATTTTTGCTCCAAGACATAGGTTGTGGGTGCTCGTTAGAACCGCCTCAATCCACAACCTATGTCTTGGAGCAAAAATAAGAAAAATATCACGGATGTTCATCAGACAAATGCCATTTTGGAGATGTGAAAAAATGCACTATGTCGCATGGGTGTGTTATCGTAATGAGATGTGCATGTGGTTTTGGGGTTATCCTTGCTTTATTTTTTATCATTAACTTTTGCTACTTTTAGAAGTAGAAGTAAAACAAAGATCAGGAATTGATACAATTAACTTACTCCACCCATAAAAGACACCAAAGGGGAAGAAATACAAACATTAAGCGACCAGACCATAATGGAAACCTAAACAAAGGAAGGCCATAAGGACAGTTACTTTCCCACAAAATGGCCATATGGCCATCCAAAACCAAAAGACACAAGTGATACACACAATAAGTAACAAACAACAACATAAATAAATCGCCACAGAAGAGCCGCCTTGGAACGGTCAGTGGAAGATTTCCACTGGGGGGCTTAAATCGATTTTACGTGGCCACAATCCTCGCCCTTACTTCCGTCGCGATTTAGACAAATAATTTGTTCAGCCCGCATGAAGGCCTCCTAACTTATCAGTGCAACATCTCCATGAACACAAAAATCAAAGAACCACAGAGGTGAGACAACGGTGAGGACTCGACAGCAAGAAACCACTGAAATGCTGGAGCAAAAGAAAACCAACAGTTAGACTCCGATGAGCCCGACCAGAGACAGAGCATCAGGCACCAACCAACATTATCTCTCTAATTTTCAATAAGCCTTTACGTTGGAGCCGTCATAGAATCTGAGGCCTGACCCAGTTTTAGAACTTAGTTTTTCCAGGTCCATTTACTTTTAGAAAATGTACCTTCCGAGCGCAACCCCCCTTACAGTTTGCTAGGGATCTTTTCGAAATTTTGCAGACGATTTGGTCATGGTCTGCACATGTGCATGTGCTTTGGGGTTAACCTCCTTTAATTTTTGATCAACATTTTTCACTTTTTTAATTTTTTTTTTTTTCAGATTCAATTACTTTTAGAAAAGATACCTTGTAAGTGCAACTCATCTTACTCGTTTGTATCTATCATTTTCAAACTTGCATATGTTTTCTGTATTGTATTAAGGTACGACTCGTACTTTGGATATAATTGTTAGGTCTATTCTTGTCACTTTCTCCACATAATGAACTTAGTCATTTTCTAACCTCTTATATTTGACTGTGGATACTTCTTAAGTTCCTATATATATTTGTTCTACCTGAAATAAACATTAATAGTTTGGGTGGTGCAGGTGGGGGTGGGGGTGGGGGTACGGGACAGGTGCGAAATCAACGGCACCGAAGTTCGATCTATGTTTCTTTTTTCAGGTCAGAAACTTAGATTGTGGGTGCCCGTTAGAACCGCCTCGTTGAGGCGATTCTAACGAGTACCCACAATCTATGTTTTGAGCAGAAATATGAAAAATCTCGGAAATTTCATCTGAATATATTTTTTTTTTTGTAGTAAATTTTCAGTATATTTCAAAAGGCGCGTTTTCGTAATGAAGGAGCCATGGTCAACGAACCATCGGTACTCGAGTCCTTGAAGTGTCCGTGTACATGATAAGCAGAACAAAAAGGCGCGTGGTTTCATTGCTATCATGGGAACAAAAACTGGACATGTAAATTACAGAATGAGCCATGTCAAGCGAAAACATGTCTTTGAGCCAGCGCAGTCTGACCAGAAACTTCATCATGGCTTTATGAAAGTCGTACCCGCGTTTGATCGCAGTCGTGGAATTCTGTGTTCTTTCTGGGTGGAAAGATAGACTGTGTTGAGTTTTCGCATTTCGCAAATATCACGAAAACACGCCTATATAATTTGAACCCCCTTCAACCCAATTGTACAGTAAGACTGGGGTTTGCAGGGGTAAACATTTTTTTTCTTTGTCTCAGATAAAATTCTGATATTTTTCTTATTTCTGCTCAAAACCATACATGTAGATTGTGGGTACTCGTTAGAACCGCCTTGTCGATGCAGTTCTAACGAGTACCCATCATCTATAATTTAAGTAGATATATAAAAAAATATCAGAAGTTTTATATGAAAAAGGAAAAATCAACATATTTGAATAGGCGTGCTCTGATTAGACTTTTTTTCGCTTATTGCGTTTTGCTTGTCGACTCTTTCGCTCAGTGGTTAGAGGCTTGGACTATCAACCGAGCGACTGGCGTTCGAATCCCGCCAGATGGCAGGAATATTTTCTCAATCATTCATTTTTCCTTTGTTACGACTTTCATATCGTATCCGGGATGCCAAAAATGGCTTCGCGTTATTGAAAATTATGATTACCTTGGTATATATACTCTTTATTTCCTCTTTCGCAGAGATTATGTATAACATGCAAATGATACAATATAAGTGTATGACATGTGACAAATTCTAACACAGCGCGCCTATATAGGCAACGGAAAATAACTGTGTTTTATTCTGCAACAAATCACAGCTCGGAAGAGCGTGACGAGTGACGTCATTAAAAACTGTAAATTTATGACGTCACTTGTCGATTTCCTTGACGTTAGACGGAGTAACGTCATATTCTCGTATCGAAAACGTTAGAAAAGGGTATAAATGCATGTGTTTCTGTCGATAATTTTAGCGGGATTTCTTCTAGCAATGACGAAAAGTTGTGAGATTTTGAAGGAAACAACAGCATTATTGGCGATTTTCAGCGTGTTAGAATCGAAATAAATCAGCTCTAATCTGTGATTTGTTGAGTAATAAATCACAGTTTGTCAGTCAGTTGTAAGTAGACAAATCACGCGCGCTATTTAGCCTCTTACTCCACTGCGTTGTGTAAAAGTCTGATATTTACGAGCAATGATATTTTTTCCATTGATATTCTGTCGGAAATTCAGAACTAAGGATGCATTGACGCAGATATTCGTCTAAGATATACTTTATGACGATTTCCTAAATATCGGGTATAAAACCCAACTGATTCCTACAGCCCTTAAGCATGAAAAGATTAAGACGTAGACCAATTACTTGTCTCGTCAAGGTATGTGGTGGCATCGTGCAAAGTTTTTGTATGAATGTTAATTTTCGTTGTTCTATGCGGGCGCGCATGGGAAACCAACCAAGCATTCCAAGTGCAATATCTGTTCTTGTTCGCACTCAGTCTGGTAATTTCTGAACCGATTTTGCAGCTAACCGTATAAATCTTTCTGCAGTAATCGAGGCTTGTCATAGTGTGCCACAATTCAGCTCCGTACAGCACTGTTGGAAAGCAAACCTTTTCCAGAATTTATGCTAGCACTAATGGGCTTACTAGGCCCTTATTTGTATCGATAGCAAGTATCGAAATTAGAGAGGCCCTTCCTTTTTGGATCCTTACATGTACAGCACCAGCGCTTTTCAATGATTGGTTCAGTTCGATGCCAACATGAGTTACCGCTTCTTTATGTATCAGCTGAGCTTGACCAAAATTCACTGACGCGTTTACCGGTTGTTGCATCTGCGAAAAACTGATTAGATGACAGTTTTTCTGGATTGAAAGAAAATCTCCACTTAATGGAATATTCATTTACGATTTTCTGAGCTGTTTATGCTCCCCGAAGGGGGAGCCATATACTCGCCGCTTTGTCCGTCCGTCCGCACATTCGTCCGTCCGTCCGTCACACTCTATATCTCTAAAGGTATTAAAGATATTTAAGTGAAACTTTATATACTGATAGAGGGCGATGAGGGGAATCGTAGAATACAATAACAATAACCCTATTACCAGTATTTATGGACTTACTTCCCTTCTTAACTATTTCAATGAAAAGATTGTACGGAACATATCTCTGAAAGTATAGAAGGGATTTAAGTGAAACTTGATACATTGATAGATGGCTATCAGAGGAAGTGCTGAGGGCAAGAACTGTAACTCTATCACAAGTAATTACAGAGCTATTTCCCTTTTTAGTTTTTGTTATATTAAACTTGTCCGAGACATATCTCTAAAAGTTTTAAAGGTAATTTAGTGAAACTTGATACACTGATAGGGGGCTATGAGAGAAACCGGGGGAGCCATATAGTCGCCGCTTTGTCCGTCCGTCCGACCGACCGTCCGTCCGTCACACTCTATATCTCTAAAAGTATTATAGGTTTTTTAAGTGAAACTTGATATACTGATAGAGGGTGATGAGGGGAATCGTAGAATGCAAGAACCATAACCCTATCACCAGTATTTATGGAGTTACTTCCCTTCTTAACTATTTCAATGAAAAGATTGTCCGGAGCTTATCTCTGAAAGTAAAGAAGGGATTTCAGTGAAACTTGATACATTGATAGATGCCATCAGAGGAGGTGCTGAGTGCAAGAACCGTTACTCCATCACAAGTAATTACCCTTTCCCTTTTTAGTTTTTGCTATATCAAACTTGTCCGGAGCATATCTCTAAAAGTTTTAAAGATAATTCAGTGAAATTTGATACACTGATAGGGGGCTCTGAGAGAAACCGCAGAATGCAAGAAGCATAACCCTGCCGACAGTATTTACGGAGTTACTTCCTTTCTAAATTAGGGCCCCACACAGTATTTTGGGTGCCCTATAGTAATCTCCTTGTCAGTCAGTTTCAAATTTAAACCAAAACATTTAACCGGTTATAACTTCAACAGTATTATCCCTACTCCCATGAAACTTCACACTCATACTAACAATCAAAAGACCTACATTCTGACAAACAATATTGCTTTTGTCTGTGTGTTTGTCACGCCTTAACCAAAAAAAACTTAACCTCGGTCATAACTTCAAAAGTATTTGCCGTACTCTGATAAAACTGCACACACTTACTTACTATCACAAGACCCACATTCTGACAAAGGGCCATAACTATATTGCATTTCAGTGTGTGTTTGTTAGGCCATAACCAAACAACTTAAACTCGGTCAAAATTTTAAAAGTATTTATCCTACTCTCATCACACTTCAATCACATACTTACCATCACAAAACCTACATTCTGGCAAAGGGCCATAATTATGTTGCTTATTTTCACTGAATTATCTCCCTTTTTTAAAAAAATATCTCATGTTGCTTCATAACCATGGATAATAGGGCTTTCATATTTCGCATATGTATTCCTTGTGACACTCTTCATTGAAAATCACTTACTAGGGAACACAAAAACTGAGTTTCTTTGTCTTATGGTTTAAGATTTACATGCCCTTGCACGGAAGGGGCCTTATATTTCTCCTTATTTTTGCAGTCTTTGTTGAAAATCACTAACTAGGGACTTTTTAGACTTTTGGTTAAACCGGAAATCCCAAAAGGGGTAAGTGGCAAACAGTGCAGGCCCAGATCAGACGCCACGGAACACGTGTTTGTCACGCCTTAACCAAAAAACTTAACCTTGGTCATAACTTCAAAAGAATTGGCCATACTCTTATGAAACTTCACACACATACTTACCATCACAAGACCTATATTCTGACAAAATAGAATAACTTGTGTGTTTGTCTCACCTAAACCAAAAACCTTAACCTCGGTGATAACTTCAAAAGTATTTTGTCTACTCCCATGAAACATCACACACATAATTACCATCACAAGACCTACATTCTGACAAATTGTTTTTGGGTGTGTGTTTGTCAGGCCATACCCAAACAACTTAAACTCTGGTCAAAATTTTAAAAGTATTTGTCCTACTCTCATGAAACTTCACACACGTACTTACATCATAAAAACCTACATTCTGACAGAGGGCCATAACTATATTGCTTATCTTCACTAATTATCTCCCCCTTTTTTTCAAAAAAAAAAAATATCTCCTGTTATTTCATAACCATGGGTAATAGGGCTTTCATGTTTAACATGTGTATTCCTTGTGACATTTCCCATTGAAAACCAGTGCTTCAGCTGAAGTGCACGACCCGCCGGATGCTTTTAGCTTTATGATTGTTACCATATATGGGTATGGCGGCCATTTCGGTCATGTGACCTGGACCTAAAACGGTTCCCCCAATAAATGCGCCTTATCGTAAGGAGCAAAAGTATATCTTATACTTTAGTACTGTATTCTGAATGGTTTGCAGGATAAAATGCATTCCCACTTTTCCAATACAAAAGCATATGTGTCAAAGTTTGACCTAGTCACAAAGAAGGTCAAAGTCAACCCAGGGTCACCATTTTAGCAATTTATGATGGGCCTACGTCCCAGATGCTATTTATCAAGTTTTGTGGAAATCTGTCCACTGGTTCTGGAGAAGACTATTTTGAAGTGTTTTTACCATATATGGCTTGGCGGCCATTTTGGTCATGGGAACTGGACCCCATGAGCAAATTTTGGTTTCACCCATCCCATAGAGGCTCCATATGAAATTTGACTTCAATCGGCCCAACGGTTTCCGAGGAGAAGCAGTTAAAAAAATTTCACATTTTTCGCCTCGGCGAGGCTACACTAAATGGAATGTAATATTTCGCAAGTGCATTGGTTAGATCTCATTGATAACTATCAGTATGCCAAAATTTGTTTAAATATTCAAAGCGGTTAAGTCACTATCACCAATTTGCACAAACGGGTTACGGACAGACAGACAGACAGACCATATATGGCTTGGCGGCCATTTTGGTCATGTGACCTGGACCCCATGAGCAAATTTTGGTTTCACCCATCCCATAGAGGCTCCATATGAAATTTGACTTCAATCAGCCCAACGGTTTCCGAGGAGAAGCAGTTCGAAAATTTTCACATTTTTCGCCTCGGCGAGGCTATACTAAATGGAATGTAATATTTCGCAAGTTCATTGGTTAGATCTCATTGATATCTATCAGTATGCCAAAAATTGTTTAAATATTCCAAGCGGTTAAGTCACTGTCACCAATTTTCACAAACGGGTTACGGACGGACAGACAGACTGACAGAATGACCGAATGACAGAATGACACGGTGATTTTAGGGCACTCTTAGAAAATCAACCGACTTCAGTCGGTCGCTTTTTCTGCGGGTCGTGCAATCACTTACTTGGAACACAAAACGGAGTTTCTTAGCCTTATGGTTTAAGATTTACAGGTTCTTGCAGGGAAGGGGCCTTACATTTCTCCTTTTTTCATTCTTTGTTGAAAATCACTACCTAGTTTCTTTATTTGTACTCCAAACATCAGCTGAGGGTACTCGTTAGAACCTCCTCACTGAGACGGTTCTAACGAGTACCCATAACCTTTGTCTTCAAACAAGTCTTATCAAACTTCAAAGTGTATAGGATCATTTCACTAAAATAACCCTCCTACTACTGCGCATCTTCGGGGAGCATCCCTCGGTTTCACCGATGCTCTTGTTCTACCGAGTTCGCATTTGGGGCTACAAGCACTAGGTCGTCTGCCAAGGTGGGGTTACCCACTTCTAGTGACCCAATTGTGCACCCGTTTCTGGATTCTTGCAACTCGTACAGTAGGCCATCGATGAACAAAAGAAAATACCAGGTTGAGGTAACACCACCTTGACGGACTCCTTATTTTATTGGGGAAGTCGATGATTTGACACCATTAACGAGCATATAGCTTGACATGTTATTATAGCTAGCCATTATTAGGTTCAATGTCTTGCCTTTTATTCGAAATTCGGGCAGTTTCAGAAATAGGCATTCGTATCATGCATTATCAAAAGCTTCAGTGGCATCTAGGTAAGTGAATAACTATTTGAACCTAGTTCGACGTTGTGTGCTACTATTTCTTGTAAATTAAAAGAAACGGTGAGAGAACCTAAATGTCTCTGGTATGCATTCTGCTGTAAATTTGGGAATTGTTTGTCATGTTTCACGGACCAGTTTGAAAGCCTAGTGTGCAGCACGTTCTCGAATAATTTGTATAGGGTAAAAATTAACGTTATAGGCGTATAGCTTTCTAACGCCTCGTTACATTTACCAGGCTACCTTCCTTTGTTTAGGCTTCCATTATGGTCTGGTCGCTTAATGTTTGTGTTTCTTTCCCTTTGGTGTCTTTGATGGATAGAGTAAGTTAATTGTATCGATTCCTGATCTTTGTTTTACTTCTATTATGTGCAGGTATAATGATTCCTACTTTAAACTTGTCAGGAACATATTTCAATCGAAGCATTTTGTCGTATAGCTGTTTCAACTTTTGTACCAATACCAATCCACCGTTTATGATGGGTTCGTTTGTTACTTTATCTGGTCCAGGGGACTTTCGTCACTTCAAGTTCTTGACAACCGTTATAAGCTCGCTTAACTCTACTGGGCGGCTGAGGTTATCGGAGATTTGACTTTATTTTCAACGTGACATTTAAAGTTATTATTATATTTGTTTGTTTCATTAGGCATGAAAATGTTTGAAAAATACCTTGCGAAAGCGTGTGAGATTTCTTAGGGATCATTTAATATTTCATTGTCTGTTTTAATTAATTGGTGTATTTTATTTTTTTCCGTTTATTTACAAGCTGCCAAAATAATCCCATATCGCAGTTTGCTGACGTTTCTAATTCGGTGTACTGCACTTATTGCCTCTTTTTGGATTTTACGAAAGCGCTTTTTTGACTCTTTATAATCCCCAAAGGACAGGTATTCACGGTGCCTCGGTCGACCTCGTTGTATCCTTAACCTGCGTTTCATTCTTTGCTCAGTATGCGCTGCTTTCACCTCAGCAGTCCAGTAGGGTTTTGCGTGTTTGTTAAATTTGCTATGCGGTAATGATACATCTGCAGCTTTATGAAGTGCTGTTACAATATTTTCACAGTATTTGTTTATATCTGTGATAGTTCATTGATCTGGCAGTGTGAGCTGCTCGAGTTCATGTTCCAATGAGTGCTTATACATCGATATTTTCATCTTCAGTGCACTTATTCCATGCTATGTGCTGACTTTCTTGGTCCAGATGCTTTATGATTTCGCAATTTAATTCAGTTATAATAGGTAAATGGTCTGACACATGACATATATCTTCGTCTAGGACTGAATTACTGTTGACTAAATCAGTTTTGTTTCTTTCTATTTTGACATAGTCTAGAATTTTGTGAGCTGGGCGGAAGGTCAAATAACCGTTCAGTGCTACAGGACACGTCCCCATTTGTTCCATAAAGGAAATAAATTTTAACAGGCCAGAGTCCTGTGAGTCTGAGTTATTTATGTCACAGTTAAAGTCTCATGAAGAAGCACTGTGCCTTGCTCGGAGAAACATTCATAAAAATCTTACTGGCATTCAATGCATTCAGTATACTCATTAAAGAATAGTTCACAAAATGCATATATACAGAGAATGCGTAGATCGGATGTACTGCTTAGGGTTCGATTTTTATACCTAAAATGCGATCGCTGATTGGAACATCTAATAACGACATGGAAAACTTGCATGTATTCTTATACATAACTGCAACGCCACCTTTACCGCATCTGGAGCCTGGGGCGACCCAATTACAGTGAACAGTATCAAGAAACCACTTGTGCTGTTCACGCAACTTGTGCTCACTTATGAAAGTTAGATCTATATTATAATCGTCGAGCATTTTATTCAGGCTTCCCGCTGACGACATTATGCCCCGGACGTTCCAGGTCAGGATGCAACATTTTGTGAACGACAGAGTGCATAGTAAACAGAGCAAATATGTATGACGGGTTTCTGATTATGCTCTGTTCTAACGATTGTTTTAGTCGACATCTTGAGTACTTTGGTTATCGCAGTAATACCCATCGGACCTGGATACCCAGTCTTGTTTTCCATACCACCTTCGGCAGTACATTTTTCTGAGCCACATGTACGACTCCAAAGTGAATCTATCTGACAAGAATACAGTTATTTTAGCAGCTAAATGTCCACGTTTAGTGTCTATCATTTGGACTCTTACAGGTTCTATACCATGGCTATTCAGGAAAATGACTATTCCAGCTCTATTTGATTTTATACCTATATGCCCTACATAATAGCGAATAGATTTGCGACGTACGATACCTTCCAACACTGGTTCATCGAGATCTGACGAGTCGAAGGTCGGAATTTCTCGGTGACCGTTCACCTTATTTTACATAAATATGCTGTTGCTTTGAGTACCTTGAAGATTTATTGTAGCTTTGATTTGCATGGTTATAACTTTTACTTTTGTTTCTGTTCGTTGTGTGTATCGATATTCGGGGACGATGAATAAGACGGATTTGCTCTTTCAGAGCTATTAACAGCGGGCTTATGTCGTGCAAATCGCGGAAGCCCTTCATCAGTATAATACAAGTACAGATTATTATTTCCGATCTGTGTTGTTTGTCGTTTATATGCTGTATACGTTTCAACATTGGGGTTCGTGGCGTCCTCATTCTGTGTCGCGTTGTCAAAAGTTATGGGTGTTTCGCGATTTCCTCGTGGAATCTCTGCTTTGTTTATGCTTACATCGATTAAGTAATGATTGTCTAGTGGCGTATCAACATTCGTGTTTTTGTTTGTTATTGATGTGTCGTTTCTACCTGTGTTATCTATGCTTACTGTTTCTCTTGGGGTTACGTTCCTTACTTCATATCTATCTTGGTTTTCTTTCATAAATGAATTATGTTCGGATGCCTACGTGTGGTTATTTTGAGATGTATTTTCTTTTTGATGTAATCTTTTGGAGTTACTTTGATTTGGCGCTTAATGTTTTCGAACAGTGAGTCACAGATTGATTTGTCTGAACTTTGTGCGTTGATTTCAGTTTGACCATTTTGTCCGCTTTGACTATGTTTATTTTTGGTTATCGTATTTGCTATCTTTGTATTCACCTCTGAAACATCTTTTTCAAATAGCTTAATGATTTTCTTATCTTTTATTTGTTCTTGTTTTAGTTCATGCACTGTAGCTTTTAATTCAAGCAATTGGGATTTTAATTCGTAAAGAGTTTATCCCTGGTTCCGGAGTGCTGATATCTACGGACCGCAGTTTCTCCTTTGATAGTTTATGCAAAGCTTATAAGTTATAACCACTCTCTGACAACTGCATCAGGGAACCGACTCTTTCGCTCAGTGGTTAAAGCATTGGACTTTCAGCCGAGCGGCCAAGTCTGGAATCTCACTTTAGAAAGGAGATTTTTTCAGCAATGTTTCTTTCTTTTGTTACGGATTTCATAAGGTAAAACTCTTCCATGTTTGAATTTCAAACACGTTCATTACGATAACACACCCGTGTGACATAGTACTATCTTTCATATCTCAAAAACGGTTATTATACTAATGGAAATATGTGACATTTTTCTTATTTTTACTCCAAATATAGGTTGAGGGTGCTCGTTAGAACCGCACCCTTGAGGCGCTTCTAATGAGTACCCACAACCTATGTCTAGGAGTAGAAAAAGATAAATAATGTATACCCATGTACATCCCAGTTTTCTCTATATAAAGTGGGTTGTAGAGGGGTGTTCACTACACGGTCTTGTTAGCGTGATGGCGGGACAAATGGTATTGTCAAAGTCATCAACAAAGAGTGTTGATCACAAAAAAACCTATACTGCTTCAATCTTTGTAACTGTTTGGGCTTACTGCTAAGAAAGAATGTTCTATGTCACATAGATTTGTCAATCGAAGGTTAAAAGGTTTGACAAGCCATTTCAACGATTTAAACACCTTGAATCCACACAAGCGTTCCTTGCGGAATGATGACCAGTGACCACTTGTCTAAAGCAACATTAGCTTAACATTACGAAAACACGTCTGTACAAATATATTGTAAATTTTACCGCCGAAAAATCGAAAATTTAAGATGAGAAATTGTCGTATTTTTTCTTTTTTCTGCTCAAAATATAGATTGTGTGTATTCGTTAGAACCACCTCATCGAGCCGCCTCGTCGAGGCGGTTTTAACGAGTACCCACAATCTATACCTCATCGAGGCGAGTATCGACACTCTATATTTTAGAGCAGAAATAAGAAAACTAAGGTTTACCCCCGTCAAGGCGGTTCTAACGAGTACCCACAATCTACATGAATGATTTTGAGCAGAAATAAGAAAAAATCAGACTTTTATCTGAGACAAAGAAAAGATTTTGGGTTTCCGCTAGAGTCTAGTTGTTTCATGTTTGAGATTTTTTCCCTTTGGTGTGTCTGATGGGAGCTGTGGGTTAATTGTATCGATTCCTGATCATTGCTTTCACTTCTATTCAAGGGGTCAAAAATTATATAGGCGTGTTTTCGAGATGACGAGTTCATCAGTTCTTGGATGTATACTCAGTCATTTGATGACAAAAAGCTACGATATCGTTAGTTTGAACAACTGGCCCCAAACGTACAATGGGAAAAAAAATTAAATGTTTAAAAACATATACAAAATATATGGTTCCTACCTTGTAGACTTGGTAAATGTTACGACAAACGATCTTATCGAAGTGACCCAGCTAATAGGTCAGGCGCTATGAGATAAATGCTTCTTTTCATTGTCTTAAAGCTGTGATTTTACTTCATATTTTTGTTAAACAATTGAGGGTCGTTCAAAGAAAAATAGCAAAACGGTAAAAGCAGCAAGATTGTATATTAGTAGTATGATTTTACACTGACGCATACATTTGCAGGAATTCCATTATTTCTACTGTCAGTGTGCCTTTTGTTAGCTCATCTGAGCACGAAATGCTCATGGTCCGTCCATGTCCATCTTCCGTCGTTCGTAGTGTGTCGTGTGTCGTGCGGCGTCAACAATTTGCTTTAAATATTAAATCCTACTAAACCCTTGAGCCAATTTCAATAAAACTTCATAGGAATATTGCTTTGGTGACTCTCTACAAAAATTGCTAAAATCGTTCCGCTCCGCTAAACAAGATGGCCACCAGAGCTAAAAGTTTGAGTTTGGCTTTTCCGCTATTGGTGTTTCCATTAGGGTCTAGTTATTTCATGTTTGTGTTTCTTCCCCTTTGGTGTCTCTGATGGGGGCTGTGAATTAATTGTATCGATTCTTGAGCATTGCCTTCACTTCAATTTTAATTTCAGATTCCAAACCATGGATGAATCGTTCCACGCAACTGCGGTACACTTTTGTTCTGAGTGTTGAACATCAGGGCATACGAGAACACACGCATGCGAAGCATACTAAAACATTTAAGTACAAATGTGACACATGTCAACAGCAGTTCGCTGAAAAACATCAGCTCCGGGCCCATTTAGTGGAATATGGCGCCTTTGTTATTCCTTGCCGTATTTGCGGCCAGACATACGCATTATGATATACCATAGGCTGACTTAAATTATTTTGATCTGAAATGCTTCTATTGTCAATTTGGTTCTACACGGTAAACAAACTGCGTGTCTACACCGTATCAATACCATGAAAAATTAATCGTATCTACGCGGGTACCACAACAAAAATATGCTCTAATCTACACGGTTGCCATCCCGTTTTTTTTTTTTTTTTTTTAAATCAGAATATTGGCTTCCACACGAGCACTTCGGACAAAGTGAGGATAGGGGCAGCTGGTTCTTGTAAATGTCCAAAACGCTGCATGAGTCACAATTACTTAAAAACAATATTGTTGCTCGATACATTTAGCTACTTTTTGGTTTGGTCCGGACCAAATTTTCATGCCAGTTCAGGAACGCTAGACAAAAATGAATACAAAACATTAACATTCAATATTTTATGCACATAATTACGCAAAGACAATGAATAAAAACTCGCAAACTACAGGGTGGGGTAAAGGTGAAAATTCACTTACATTTTCTTTGTTAAATAATCCGCCATCTTGGTACACTCTACACGGTGGCTTAAAAATTCTACACGGTGTCAGATATACGACTGTGGTTATCATCCCACACACAAGAGAGATGATATTTGTATTAATTATCTACTCTCGTGACATAAAGTGTTTCTTTCTTTCTTAAATTCTTCTTCTTCTTCTTCTTCTTCTTCTGATTCTGATTCTTCTTAATCATCATCACCATCATCATCATCATCAACATCATCATGTCATCTTCTTCTTCTTCGCAATGGAACTTATTTTCCAGATACAGCCTCTGTAGCATTATTTCACTTCACTACAATTAGTGTTAGTGGGAATGGGTACACCTGGCAGATTTTTTTCCCGACATTTTTCCATCACGTGAACAAGTCTGTGAAAGGAAGATCCCCTTAACCCCACTTTATATAGAGAAAACTGAGGTTTACGTGGGTATTCATTATTTTTCTTATTTCTGCTCCAAGACATAGGTTGTGTGTACTCGTTAGAACCGCCCCAATGAGGTGGTTCTAACGAGCACACACAACCTATGTTATGAACATTGGTAAGAAAAATATCAAGGATTTTCAACAGAAAAGTGGCCATTTTGGAGACGTGAAAAATGCACTATGTCGAACGGGTGTGTTATCGTAATGCAAAGGAAGACAAATTCGGGACTTCCTGATCGCTTTTCTATATAAACTCTGTTCCACTGAAAAAGGAGTCTGCTCTTGAAGGAAAGAGAGCAAATTCTTTTCTTTAAGAATTGACCCCTAGTGACATGGGCGACAAAAATACTTTTGCAGAAGTTGCCTCCCCTGAATGTCTACCCATTGCACTCAAGTACCTTTTGGTGGCGCAGTATTTCGCCACATGTATTGCCTTTTGCTCCATTGATTCTATTTTCAGGCGGGTTCGACACCTGCCGGGGTTGGCAACATTCATTCGTGGAGATTGATCATGAAATCTTTTCTACGGTCATTCTCTCCCTTCCGCTGGTTCAAGAAGGGCAGTTGTCAGTTTCTGGCAAACGAATGTGCACTGTACTGGTTAACCGCTTACGTACAAGCCTGCCCAGGACATCGTGGATAGGTAAACTGACCGGCTCAAAAATGACCTAAACTAGTTTGACTGGGCCGTTAAACTCCAATACAAACAAACAAATCTATATAATATGGGCTTTATACATGTAGGGATGTTCATTACACGGACTTGTTAGCATGATAAGCTTAGTGGCACAAGTGGGCTGTTATAATTCATCAGAGCACCACTGTGACAGCTGTTGATTTAAATATATATTTCTGTTTCTGTCATGGCTCCAATAAACAGCCTTTTATGACTAAAACCGCCTCAAACCAAGAGAGTGTGTTCTCAGTTAGAGAAAGCCAGGTAAACTCCACTTTACGCTACACAAACCGGGTGTACAATAATGTTTATGTCACGGACATTTTAATGACATTGCGATAACACACCCGTGCCTCATAGTGCATTAAAATGGCTACTGTTCTGACGAAAATCCGTGATATTTTTCTTATTTTATACTTCAAACATAGGTTAAGGCTGCTCTTTGAGGCGGTTCTAACAAGTACCCACAACCTATGTCTGGGAGCAGAAATGAGAAAAATAATGTATACCCCCATAACCCACAACCCCCACAGTAGAGCTTTCTTGCGGTTAGTAGAGCGGGTGGTCAAAAACTGATCTCTTTGATTTTTTCTCTTTATTTTTGCATTTTAGCGTACTTGAACAACACCTTAACCCATACAAATGGTTGTGTCACGTCTAGAAAATTGTTTGAAAATAATGATATTTTATGGATTTTGTTTGATTTGAGGTTTAACGTCCCCGTCAACACTGTAAAGGTCATTTTGGAAACGTTGCTTTCAATTTTGTGGGACTTTTACCCGACATTGAGATGAAATGACATCTCAAGCCCTGTCGCCCAATGAAACCAATATGGTTTATTAGCATGGACGGTCCGCCTCGCACCGCGGTTCCTGGACAGGCTTAGATCCTGTAAGCGGTTTACCAGTACTAGTGTGCGGGCCGGACATTACTCTGCGTGGAAGCATCATGCAGCCTATATATTTCTTCAAGTCCCTACGGGCCGGGGGCCAGATATTTTATGGATAGGATAAAATTACGTTTCATTTCACGGACTTGTTCACGTGATGTGATCGAACGATCCAGGAGAATAAAAAGACACCGAGACGACTCCTTGCAAATATCGATATTATTTTGCAAGCCACTGAAAATGAAATGCCATTGAAACTCATATTTTATTAAAATAACATGAACTTAAATTATTTTACATTTGGGATTTTTATTTTACAGAGTATTGGCTTTATTTAACATTCTGCTCAATGAACAGTGGAACTTAAACAACCCATACAGCGACACATTACGGTATCACATTCGGCCTTCATATCACCAGAACTCAAATACTTTTACGATGAAAATCTGTTATAGTTTTCTTATTTCTATCTATAGTCCAAACATAACTTGTGGTTGCTCCTTAGAACCGCCTTATTCAGCTCTTAGAATCGCCTAATTTAGCCGGTTTTAACGAGTGTCCGCGGTCTATGTTTTGAGCAGAACATAAAAAAATGAAATAAACATGTCCCGTCAAGGAAATGAACCTTATGCGCCACGAAAATACGCCTATATAAGTCGAACCCCCTTGAACCCCACTTCTGTTCAGTAAAAATGGGTCGTTTTGGCTTTCCGCTATTGTTGTTTCCATTAGGGTCTGTTGTTTCATGCTAGAGTTTCTTTCACTTTGGTGTCTCTGGTGGGAGCTGTGGGTTAATTGTATCGATTCCTGATCATTGCCTTAACTTCTATTTGATAGGTGTATACCTTATTTTTTTCTTATTTCTGTTCTAAAATATATAAATTCGTTAGACATCGGCCTTTTGGTTTCAGAGATAAAATTTTTTAAAGGTTTTCCCTGTATAATATGGTCTATAAAAGGGTTATCCTTTGGAAGCAAAGAATACATCACAAAACCGGAAAATATGAAGTGTACATGTTTTCTGGGCCAGACTAGCTAGTCTAAGCCTATGTAAAACAGCTGGGCCCCGGGGCGGGGCAATTTTTTGCCCCAGGGCTCTAATTTGAACAACAATCTTGGCAGATGTCCACCAGATTAAGCTTCATACCAAATATCAAAGACCTGGGCCTTTTGATTCAGAGAAGACGATTTTTAAAGGTTTTCCCTGTATAAGCCTATGTAAAACAGCTGGGTCACGGGGCGGGGCCATTTTTTGCCCCAGGGCTCTAATACGAACAATCTTGTTAGATGTCCACTAGATGAAGCTTCATACCAAATATCAAAGACCTGGGCCTTCTGATTCAGAGAAGAAGATTTTTAAAGGTTTTCCCTGTAAAAGCCTTTGTAAAACAGCTGGGCAACTGGGCGGGGTCATTTTCATGGCAACCAGATTTTTGCATGGAATGGAATTCTTTGAACATCTTTTAGTTTCGTCAAAATCTGTTCAGTGGTTGAGGGTATGTCATTTAAAGAAACTGTGAACGGACATACGTATGTATGTATGTATGTATGTATGTATGTATGTATGTATGTATGTATGTATGTATGTATGTATGTATGTATGTATGTATGTATGTATAATACTGGTGGGTCTTTATATGCGTTTTTAAACTGTCTGTCTATCTGTCTGTCTGTCTGTCAATGTATTTTTCTTTCTTTCATTCATTGTTAGACATTATATATGTCTTGTTTCTTTCGTTCATTCGTATACATTATCTTATTTATTTATTTATTTATTTATTTATTTATTTATTTATTTATTTATTTATTTCATACATATTTTGAGGGCACGTGCCAGTTAATATAAAACATGGACAAACAATCAATTACGTCATTACTCAAACTATTTTGTTACTCGGCATGTGCCATCAAGTTACAAAATATGAGTTTTTAAACTCTCTGTCCTTGTCAGCCCGCCAGCCCGTCCGTACGCACGTACATATGTATGTATGTATGTATGTATGTATGTATGTATGTATGTATGTATGTATGTATGTATGTATGTATGTATGTATGTATGTATGTATGTATGTATGTATGTATGTATGTATGTATGTATGTATGTATGTATGTATGTATAATACTGGTGAGTCTTAATATGCGTTTTAAACTGTCTGTCTATCTGTCTGTCCTACTGTCCTACTGTCTGTCAATCTATTTTCTTTCATTCATTCTTAGACATTATATATGTCTTGTTTCTTTCGTTCATTCTTATACATAGTCTTATTCTTTATTTATTTATTTATTTATTTATTTATTTCATACTTATTTTGAGGGCAAGTGCCAATTAATATAAAACATGGACAAACAATCAATTACCCTAATACTCAAACTATTTTGTTAATCGGCGTGTGCCATCAAGTTACAAACATAACGATTATCATATTGCTAAAATTTTTATCCTTCATGTGCATTTGTTCGTTTTTTTTCGTTTTCTACATAGTTCGTTAGTTCAAAACTATTAAATATTTATTAAAGAAAATTAATGAACTTAATTATAGTTAAATTTCGTCGTTTTATATATGGATGATCACTTCCAAGTATGTACTGAAACCCGTATTAAAAGACCTGTATTTCAATGTATTTCAGGGATCGACCTGGCCCAGTACCGATGCATGACGAAGCAACAACTACTTATCTATAATTACTCTTAATTACCTATGATTGCCAATTACCTTCAAACAAATGTGTCGATGAATTGTCTTCAAAAGGTGTCAATGAGTTGTTTTCAATTGTGTCGATGAATTGTCTCCAAAAACCGTGTCGATGAGTTGTCTTGTCGATGAATTGTCTCGATTCCGACGGACAGACGGACGACGACGGACGGTGACCAATCACAATAGTCTCCCCCTCCCCCCCCCCCCCACACACACACTCAGCCTTCGGCTCAGGTGACCTACAGAAAAGCTTTAAAACAATTCATATCATTCCAAAGTCATTCCGTACCTACGTTTGAAAAATTGGGTACGAAATAACCAAAAATGTTTCCCAGAAAAAATATAAGTTGGTACGAAATGACTAAAGAGGGTACGAAATAAACAAAAACCTTTCCCAGAAAAAAATAAAAGTGGGTACGAAATGACCAAACAGGGTACGAAATGACCAAATGGGGTTCGAAATGACCAAATTGCAAAATAAAACGGGTACGAAATGACCAAAATGGTACGAAATGACTAGGGTACGAAATGACTTTGGTACGAAATGACTGGAAACCGTATATGATAACAACTTGTGCGCACAAAATACTATGTTGTTTGCACAAGATAATATCTTGTTTTGCACAAGATATTATCTTGCTCGCACATCATATTAAAATAAATTGCATGTCCCTTCCAGGGTTCCATAGGTTTCATGTTACTAACGAACAGTTTCTGGTTTCTTCTTTATTTGAGCCCCGCCAAGCGAATTTGTGTCTTCGAGCATTCCGTCATGACAAATTTTAACTGCGCATGCCCAGCCATTCAGAGGGGCCAGGGATATGGCTTTCTGTCTGAAGGTTCCTCTTGATTCACTGCTTGTATGAGCGAGCAGCGAAGGTTCTGGCGAGACTGCGCGGATGCGCAGGCTCGCCTGAACCTTCGCTGCTCGCATAGGCGATAAGTACCAAAATCGCTTGACGGGGCCCATTTTATCTTAATGTCAAAACAGACATAACAATAACCTCGACAATTACAAAGCATTAACTATTTGAAATTGTTTCGGTAAGCTAACAAACTGTGCACCAATTGCAATACAACCGCACATCTATTAAAAGATAAACCAATTTTCAGACTATTCACTGTATGTAAAGACGTGTGGCTTGCGAAAAGTTTTGCGAAGACTTGCGAAAAGTTCATGTAGTATGGTATACTCATGAAATATTTATCATTATATATGTTTTTTTTGTAGGGGAAGGACCACAACTAATGTTGCGAGAACTTGTGGCCCAACCCCATTGCTCATTTTGATGCAATAAAATATGTTTTAACTATGAAATATTCATACCAAAATGGTAATTGCTAATGAAGTAATTGCAAATCGTTAAAAGATCAAACGCATTCAATAATCTCCGGTTGAGTTGCTGCTTTATTAGTTTATACATACATTCTATTAGGTTATATTACCGTGTGATATTATACCGTTTTTCAGTGACATATATGATGCTTAACGTGTCTGATACAAACATAAATTGCGGTGATCACTGTGGTGGTACTTACGATTGCAGCCACAAACTAGGTTTGTGATAAACCATAAGTAAGTAACAATATGTATAAACTTGTAAAAAACACTTTTGTTTTCAATAAAAAGTGGGGTCTTACACAGTATTGTAAGAAATCTAACTTTTGTTGTTGTTAATCTTCGTTATCTTTGCGAATATTTTTCGTATTTCATATTGTTGAACTTCATTGAAAGTATCTACGGATTGTCTATAAAACATTGTGATAATCGTTACGTTTGAATAGATACAATGATACGTATTTTATGGCTCTAGGATAAGAAACAGTCTTCTAAATACATGTACCTGAGTACACGTCGAATATTAGTCTTGCGAAAGTACGTCTTCTGAGAGTACACGCAACAAAGTAAAACAAAATCGGCCTACGCAGTGAATTTGACTTTATCATATGACGTAGCGTCTAAGAGTGTAATAACGCCATGTAATAAATTCGATAATCCACTAGTGGCTTAAATATGCAAATTACTTAGATACGCCACGTAACGTTGTATGTACGACGTCCTTAACGACGTCGCGTTTACTAATAGCGGAATATTGACATTTTGTTTAAAAAAATCGTGAATGAAATGCGTTTTAAAAGTCATATGATAAATAGAATCTTATATGAGTGTTCATGTATTTTTGAATTTAATAAATTCAATAATACATGAACACTCATGTAAAATCCTCTATTTGCTTGTTAGACCCATTTTCATATTTAAAACCGTCTTTATAAAGAGAAAAGTGGGGTTTACAATGGTAAAGATTAGTTTCCGTATTCTTGCTCTGAAATATATGTTGTGCCTGAGTACTCGTTGGAACGCTACTGTCTGTTTCAAATGATGAGGCATAACATAAAAGTCTATTCACCTTATTTGCATTATCTGCTGGTTCCTAGTCTGAAGTTTATCAGTGTTGGAAAAGCAGGTAACCAGACCCCCCCCACCCCCCCGGACCTTGAAAGGTCAGTGTGTGGGGGGGGGGGGGTCTGGTTACCTGTTTTTCCAATATTGACAATGTGCAAGATGGGAGCCAGCAAATAATGCAAATATGGTGAATACGGGGAATGGCTAATTCGCAACAAATTACTGGATGGAAGTCGTTGAAACATGCCGGGAAAAGCCGCCATTTTACAGTGTCCCTTTGTGATTCAGTGTCGTTAGACAGTGTAAAGTCTTTTTCTCGCATACAAAAACGTTACAAAGGACCATATAAAATGCCTGTGTGACAGTCAATTTCTACTAACAATGGCAAAAGGTCGGGAGAAATTGAAGAATTTGTTTGTTTGATTTTAGGTTTAACGGCCCCGTCAACACTGTAAAGGTTATTTTGGAGACGTTGCTTCCAATTTTGTGGGACTTTTACCCGACATTGAGATGAAATGACATCTCAAGCCCCGTCGCCCAATGGAACCAATATGGTTTATTAGCATGGACGGTCCGCCTCGCACCGCGGTTCCCTGGACAGGCTTAGATCCTCTAAGCGGTTTACCAGTACTAGTGTGCAGGCCAGATTCAGCTCTGCGTGGAAGCATCATGCAGCCCATATATTTTTTCAAGCCCCTATGGGCGGGGACCGAGAAATTGAAGAAATATATAACAAAAATAATAATAATGATGATTTTTGTTTTTTTAGTCGAAATATATCAGCTGTTCAGTTTGTCGGAAAGTTGTATGAAGACAAATCACTCACGCTGTACATAACAACCGACCTCCAAACTCGTCTATTCACTGACAGAGCTGATCTGAATTTGTAAATTCATAATCTTTTCTGCTTTTAAATAAATAAATAAATAAATAAATAAATAAATAAATAAATAAATAACATCATTCGCAATTGCCTCCTACAGCCAACTGCATTTCTTGTTCCAAAACTGTTCTGCATCAATTGAATATACAAAGCTACATCACGAAAACACGCCTATGTAATTCTGACCCCACTGAACCCCACGTTTATACACATGTAGTAAAACTGGGGTTTACAGGGTTATATGTTATTTTCCTTATTTCTGCTCAGAAACTTAGATTGTGAGTACTCGTTAGAACCGCCTCACCGAGGTGGTCCTAACGGGTGCCTAGGGTCTATGTTTTGAGCAGAAATAAAAAAATATTATACTTTTTCACCTTCAAATGTTCGATCTTTCGGTGGTAAAATTTACAATGTATTAGTATAGGCGTGTTTTCTTTTTTTTTTTTTTTTGGGGGGGGGGGGGGGGTGGGGTTTGGTTTTACGGCCCTTTCAAGATTATTTTACTCATATCGAGCCGATCGTTAATCGGATGTGGGCGAAAACCGGAGTACCCGGAGAAAAATCACCTGACCTTGCAGAACTTGGCGTCTCACATGTGACCCGAGCGAAGCTCGAACCCACAGCGGTGAGAGACCTAATGGTTAAGAGTCAGCGCGCTTATCCAATAGGACACGGTGGCCCGTTATAACGTGTTTTCCTAATTATATGTTTGTTTGTATTGGAATTTAACGGCCCAGTCAACATTTTAAGTTATTTTTGAGCCGATCAGTTTACCTATCCACACTTTTCGTGGGCAGGCTTATACGTAATCGGTAAACCAGTCTAGTGCACATTCTTTCGCCAGATGATACGTGAAAGTATTTCTACGTCCACAGGAAGACAACAATGATGAACAGGAAACGTGTAATCGGACGGATTATAACATGTTTGCTTCTATTGCAGTATTCGGGTAAGTCATCATTTGACTGAGCCGGGGCACAGCATTTCCTACAATTTACATGTGCGCCCATCGAAAAATCATATCAGCCTGCTCAGCCATCTAATTTGACAGAGACTTCTTTTCTTGCTGCATGAAGGAGCACTGGGCCCATAGCTAACCTTGGATCCTTAGAACACACAACGAAGACTCTGATCAGACTGCGCGGATGTGCAGGCTGATCCGAGTCTTCGCTGGGCGCACATGTACATTGTTGGAAATGGTGTGGCCCCGCTCATCTGCGATACAATCAATATTTATTACCTCAAGAAACGAATGTTGTAGACATTTGTTCGAATATAAGAATCTTATATGGGGTGAGGGGTGGAAAAATCCGTCCCGAAGGACACTGGCCGGCATCACGAGGCTTGCCGAGTGATGGCGGACAGTGTTCCCGAGGGACGATTTTTTCTATCCACCCCTCACTACCATATAGGATTCTTTTTCGTGCATACCTTCCATTCTTAGCGCGGATTTTTAATGTTGCAGTCACTCCGTTAACGACGTCCGCCATATCGTGATGACACTACAGGAATGTTTAGTGATTCAACCAGTGCATTTATCAAACACGCGAGAATATTCACACCAGGGTTAAAACAGTATTTTTATCCCAAGCTAAAATACGGATTTCCTTGTCTGATGTGCAAGAATCGCCTATCCACAGTGTTTTGTTTCTTGGAGTGAGTGGAAAATGCACTTTATAACCTATTCTGTGATTTTTTTTATAGCAGCAGTAATGCCTAGGTTACAAATGGTATACGGCGTCAGTAGGATTATCGGGATGTTTACGGGTTCCGACGACGTTCTTTTACGATTTGGTAAAGCTCCGCACTTCGGCAAATTTTAAAAATCGCAAGCCCGTAGCCCGTAGCCCAAAGCAAGAATCGCACGATCACCGCAAGGGCATCGCACGGAAACCACATGGACATCGTGCGATGATCGTACGGATACCGCAAGATTTTTGCTGGAAATTTGGGCTAAAACAATCGTACGATGATCGTAGGCACTTAAGGTGACCGTATGGTACCTGCACTGTCCCCGTGCGGATATCGCAAGGGTGCCGCACGGTGTCTGTAAAATCGCGCGGCCATCGCGCGGTTATCTAGCGGTCATCTTGCGACAATCTTACGGGGACCGTACGGCTATTTGGTTGCTGTGCGAATGATTTTCGTTTCCAGCTGGGTATATATTGGTCATTTCCAACTGTTCATTTCATTCCAAGATGTGTCACTGAAAACGAAACTGGCTCTTATTCCGCCGCTCAGGCTCAAAGTGGCACATTTGCGGCTGCAAATGAGGCAGAATATAAGAAATGGGGGGCGATAATAGCAGCCCTTGCTCTCCTGATATAAAATTAGGGTCGATCCTCTAAAAACTGGACTATTTCATCCATGAGGCCTATGTCAGTTTCATTGTCTGGATCCTCTTCATCAACGTCTCTCTGTCTGAATCACTTGGTACCTCTGGTTCATTCGGCAGACCCTTCTTAGATTTTTCCATTCCCTCGTTTTTGGGCGCCATATTGATGATCGACTTCACACGAAACGTGAAGTTGTACATGCTTGGTACACAAAATGAGCTCAAAACTACACGAAGATCATTCTGGTTATTGTACGATTTCCGTGCAGCCGCCGTACGGACGCCGTACGTGCTTGTACGGAGCTGCGGAGACCGCATGATGTCCGTAAGATTTCCACACGGTCTCCGTGCGGTGCCCGTACGGTTCCCGTACGATTTTGAACCAGTTTGTCGCCGAAAGCCCGTAAAAAAAAATCGCACGATATCCGTATACAATGTAACCACATAAATCGCAACCGGTATCTTCTTACAATTTCTAACAATCGTACGGAAAATCGTTGACAAATAAACCATACTACAGCGCCTGTAGCCAAATGTAACCCAGGCATAAAGGTTAAAGGGAATAGATATTGTCGTTATAATGAGGGTCCTCTGTACAGATAATATGAGCCCCGCCAAGCGAATTTGGGTCTTCGAGCATTCCGTCATGACAAATTTTAACTGCGCATGTCCAT